>CATIWQ010114290.1:0-43620 GCA_949673415.1 Euphorbia schlechtendalii | reverse complement strand
ATTATTATTATTATTATTATTATTATATTGATGAGTGTTTATTCGGGAAAACTTCAAAATATTACTCATTGATTTCTTATTTCTAAAATGGATCTGCGAAATATTTTTTTGTGAAATGGTACACCATTAACAAATTAGAGTTTTCCGGTTAACGCCGTGAAAAATATTGACGTGATAAAGGGGAATTTCGAAAAGTACAAAAGTCAACTATTCAATCTCTTCTCCATGAACCTCTAAGTTTTCAATTCCATGGTTATTTTGGGTTTTAAGAATAAGAGATCTGCTAATACATATCTGAAAAATGGGACTAAATTTACACATTAGTTTGCTTCAGAATCGGCATAGCAAGCTCGCAAAGTCCCCGTCCAAGGAGACTGCAATATGTGTCTGCGTCAAAATATATTAAGGTTGAACCAGATAGTACTTTCCCCAATTTTCAGCAGCATATCCTCTTAATTGGAAATTGGAATCTATTTCAGTTTCCTAGGGTTTTTTCGCCGTCTATGAACGCCTTTTGTAAGAATGACAATTCTCGGGAAACAAGGAAATCGTAGTTATCCTATTTGTATGTGACTAATTAGATTCCTTCCTAATTACACTATTTGGTTCTTTTCCTACATAGGAGATTGTTAGTGTTTCCTACTTATATTGAACAATCTGTACGTGTATATATTCTGTATATCACTAATCAATATATTTCATTGAGCCATATACATTATTACACCTTTGAGTAGAAGTGGCTGGCCGGACCTTGGTTGGATATCAGACCAAACCAGATGTGTGCATTTGTTGTCTAGTGTTACTGTTGTTGCTGAATTATCTCAAATCAGATTGGGGTTTTTTCAAATCATTGTCGTGTTCAAACTTCACATCTTTGAAAAAAATAAGAAATAAATGGAGAAGTACATTAGAAGATGAAAACGAGAAGGAATAGGAAGGAGAGATGTGCCTGCAATGTCTCCATTAATGGAAGTTATTGGAGTTTTGAAAGAGAGAACTAGAAAAATACATTTTATAACAGTGTAATTTCATATTTGTCCCCGCCACGAATGAGTAAAATTACAAGGTGTTTTTTGAATTTAGTAGCTACAGCTTTATTGTTGTTGTGGATAGAAGCTTACCTTTTGTTCTAATCCAACTAATTAGAAGCTGTTCAATCCTGGAAGGAACGGACATCTTTTAAAGAAGTGCTTTGTGGTTACCAGAATACTTTATTAGATGGATATTCTCAACCTCAACAAGTTTGCACTTCCGCATCCAAGAAAACAAACCAAGATTAGAGATTTGTTTATTTATCTTAATTTGTGTAGTTATTTTTTCAACATATGAAATGAAACACTCCAAAAAAGATGATAAGTTATAAATTGACATCACGTGCTAGTTTATTAAATTAGAAAGAAAAACTAACAAAATCAAGAAATAAATCAAACCAAAGGCCTATTTTCTTCTTGTTTATGACCGATCCGATTATGAAAATTAGAAGAAGAATTACTAATAATAATCCTATTTATAGGCTTATAATCAGCAGAAGGCAAGAGCTTGAGAATGATTCCCATGGCAATCAAAAGAAGACCAGTCCCATGTTGTTCAGTCAACGGCTTTGTGAAAACCATGTACGATATTAATAATGTAACCGCTTTCCTCGCTGTTGTCACCTGTGTTCCACAATTGGCATTCAAATCAAACTCATTAAATTACCATTAATGGCTTCTGCATCGTTGAATTTTGCAAACATACTTTTTCTTGTGTCATATAATCATAAATGGAACTTGTTAATTAATGTGAAAGGAGCGTACCATAGCTGTAGTTGCCGCCCCAAATAAAGCAATCAGAGATAACACTGATACTTGCCCAACATAGGTTGCTATTGCTTCAAATGTTAGTACTCCATACACATATGGATGCTGCATTTTTACATTCATTAATTAAAAAAAACTAGAGACTGTAATAAAAATGAGGTTCCGAATTCTAGTTCACACTCAAGGATAGAGTTTTCTGACCATAGGAAGAGTTTTGGCTGAATACATCAATTACTCCATGAAATTAGAGTATGTGCCAAATAATTACCTCTTAATTAAAAATGTTTCTGATACCCATTTAGCAAGGTAACGATCAAATTTTATTTTGTCTAAAATGATCAATTTTTTTTTTTTTAATTTTTCCAAATTATTACCCTACATAACTCATAATAACAAATATCACCACGTCAACAACAACGAGGGAACATTTTGCCAAGTTTATGATGAAAACTGAAATTTTTAATATGACTATGGAGAAAACGACATTTTCTTTGCATATCAAATAGACTACACATTTTAAGAAATATATATGCTTGCAAAAAAGATTAGGGGTTTGGGAGAAAATGACAAATAAAATTAAAAAGAAAAGCTGCCATTTTTAAACTTATTATGTACCTGAGAACAAGAATTCCAAGCTTTGAACAACTCCCCGGTAATAATCATAGGAGGTATCAAAAAAGGCAAACCCACCACACTTGAACAAAACAACATCTCCATCTGTGTAGTTTCAGGATTCACTGTAAATATTGCTTCTTGCAAATTACCAAGAACAGAGTCCATCACTAGAGCACCACAAATCATCACAACTCCAATTATGCTAAAATTAGGTGACGTATTTGCATCTGCTAAAGTGAACAGAATCAACCCAACTACTAGAAGCATTGCTGATACATATTCATGAACTGGATATTTCCTTCTTAGTCCAGGTATAAAAGCACCCATCACCATGACAGGCAAAACCTGCAAATATGTACCAAGATTTTGTCTTTTTACTGTCTAATTGAAACTATCAATTGGGGATTTGGTAACAAGAAATGGGTTTCTTTTAGTTTTCTTACCTTGGTGGATTTGAACATGATTTGTGCTGGATAATTTAGGAAAGCTAAAGAGCCTTTGGTAAGTCCATGTGAACCCATAAGAACAGCTGATAGCTTCACATAAGTCTTCCAAGAGTTCACCATTTGTTCTGTTCTAAATCCTTGTACATAAATTAGGGCTATGTACACTGATATTTGAACAAATGTGAAGTACCAACCATAGCTGAAACATTTTAAAACACCATTAGAGTACTAAAACAAACAAATTCCTCATAAATTACCACCCAAAAAAGTTACCTGAATTGAAGCCTGTTGTATACATATTCCTGAAATTCAAACAAAAAGCAATCAAACTTTTGCTAACAGGCCCATAAATTAAACATGCAAATTCTTTCTCTTTACCTCGCAGACGCCATTAACAAGGTAACCAAAGAAGAAACCAGATGAACAAATTAGGAACTGTTTCCATTTGGGTTTTTCAGTGAGGGAAATTCCAAACAGAGACCGGGATTGTTCTTCGTCCTTCATTTTATAGTCTGAACTGATTGAATTACTGAACAGAGTTATTTCAGCTAGAAGAAAAATCTCAACTTTTTTACTAAGATTGCTGCATGTTGAAACAAAAGGAGATACTTTTGAAATGGGTTTTGTGTTTGCATTTGTGCTGTTATTTTATTTGATTGTATTCTTTGTTCTGTTAGGGTAGTTAAATAGCTTCAGCTTATAATTGCGGAAAGTAAGAAGCTGAGCGGTTTTCATTTTGGTGTGAGAAGTAACATGTGAAACTTGATCTTTTGGGGTGCATTTTCAACCGTCCGATAGGATTTGGTGATTTTGTTACGTCTGATTTAAATACTGGATGTTCGGTTGTATTTGTCTGTGGTGTAAATTTGCACATTGGATCATAGCTCTTTGCATTTACACTTCAATTAATAGGAATTTATGATAGAGTAGGATTGAATTAACACTTTTTTGAAATGAAGAAACCTCTTTGGTCTTGACTCTAAAAACTACACAAATTAATATCTAAACTAGAGATTTAAAGTTCATTAAATAAAATCGGCCATACAATAAAAAGTCAACTCAAGAATATCACATTTAGTTTAATGGTTGCAATTCTTAATTTGATGTTGTTATTAAAAATATTGTTTGTTTAAAATACATAGGAAAAAATTGTTAATAATTGTGGTTAACAGTTATTTGATGTAAAAAGAAAATACAAAATCAGTAGTTGAACATCTCTTCGGAAACTTTTTCAACAATTTTCCTTATAGACGTGTATTGGCACCAATCAATTGTAATAGACGTTTGGTTATGATATTGAAATAACTAGTTTTAATTTTTTCAAAGATAACAATTACCACTCGGAACATAAAGTTATCAACTAAAGCGCAACTAGCATATATTAGGAGCAAAATCAGGTAGTCTTATAATTTTTTTGCTTGAGTTTGAGGGAAAAAGATAAATGGTGGTATTAATTTGTGAATGATAAGATACAGGTCCGGTCCCGACATTTTGAGGTCCTATGCAAGATGATATGAATGAAGTAATAAACGAGTCATTTAATAAAAAAATAATAAAAGCTTAAAATTTCATGAATATTATGAATTGAATACAAGACATTTGGTATCTCAACTTAGTTAGTAACCAATTGATCCATCTTTCCTAAAAAAAACTTTATAATCTCCACATTATAACTAAATACATAAATAAATATATATCTTTACACCTACCGACTATGGGTCCAAACGGTCGCACCCCATCAGGCGCCGCCATGATGAGATAGACTAATTCACATCACAATCACAATTCTTGTTAATTTTTAGAAATTTGCTCACATTACAGTCATATTTTTTGTTAACATAAAAATGGTTTTAAGTTCCATAAGTTATACAAAATGTTGTATTAAAAAAAATCTACAATGAAGTCAGAGAATAAAATATAGTTCAAAAGCTGCAATAAATAAAACGCTAAACGTTGCATTACTTTGCTTTGCAAAAGAAAAACATTAAAAAGCTGAATTGAGAATCTAAATAAAGAACTCAAAATTACAGCTGTAATAAAGAAGGGACGCCAGGTTGCAAAAGTGAGTCCAGCTGCACCCTGAACCGGGTCCCAGAATGACGTGGCTTTAGTTTCTTCAAAGAAAAATTTATATTTTATGCTTAACAATGAATATTAAAATGATAAATATCCACATAGTTTTTTAAGTAATAAAAAAAATTTAGTGAAAGAAAAAATATAATTTACAAACTAAGCTTTAAAAACTCAAGTGGATGCCACGTAGATGGAATATTGAAATAAAAATAAAATGGTGGAAGCCAACAACCACGTGAAAAATCAGGAAGCAGTCAAAGCAAAAGGCAATGAAAATGTGAAAGTTGCAGTTTTCAGATTCTTGAATTGCTAAAATTTACCCAAGTTTTATATTTCTTCTATATCTATTCCTTCTAAGTAACTTTTCCACCCCACGGTAAAAGACAAGCCTATATTTTTTACTTTAGCTGCTCATTGGTAAATCCCATATACCAACTCTGATTTCACTGTGCCTTGTGGAAGGGAATCTGTCATATTTCAGCTTCTCCACCAACTTTAATCATTGTATTTACATGTCATCCATAATCTAAATGTCCAAGTTAATTAATTAATCGCATCAAAATATATATAGCCGAGTTTCTTTTACTTGGTTATCATATAATAATGTCTTTTACTTGGTTATCATATAATAATGTCTTTACATAAGATTAATCACATTATCTAAATTTAGTTATTCATAAAGAATTACACATAAACTAGGTATACACTAGAAATTTCTCTTCAAAACTAATCGAATTGACAATATTAATAGGTTTTTTTATATGTATCATTAATTGCATTTGATAATTACTCATGAGTGATAAGATGAGCTTCAAAGCTCTCCCAATCTTTTTCGAAGTTACATAGGCTTATTACTTTTCCTTGTAAATATTCAATAGACATCGAACACAAATTTTCTTTCATATTTAATATGTCTGACCAACAAAATTTTTTAATTTATTTGACTTAATGCATTTACTTCTCCCTAACTTGTTTAAAATAAACTCTTGTCATCTTAAATTTTAAAATGTGACAGATAGCTTCATATAATATGTTTAAAATACATTACTTTACTCCCTCATTGTCATGTGCCAATTTATAATTAGTTTAACTTTTCAAATATGTCATTTTCTGATTTTTTTTTCTTTCCAACTAGAAGCTGACACGTGGTATGTGGGAGGGGGGGGGGGGCAAATTTGTGCATATTAAACAAGTTCAATAGGGTATTTGACACATTTGAAAGTTGAAGGTGACAATAACCTATTTTAAACAAGTTCAGAGGAACATAGATGCGTTAAGTTTAGTTTTTTTAATAACGCAGGTTTATACATTAATTAGCTTATTTCTTTCAATGAAAATAGCTACAGCGTGCAGATCTACATTGTACATTATAATCACTATATAATATAATGTTATAGCCCTTTTACATGCATGGATTGACTGAAATTGTCCGTTGATGAGTGAGCATGGGATGCATATTTTGATGTACCATCATCATAAGGTCTTGTGCGACCACTTTAGCAAACCAATAGAGTTTTGTTCTTTTTAACAACTTACTGATTTTTTTTTCACTGAACTAACTTATTAATAAATTTATTTTCTTATGTACTGTTTACAATAATCAACCTTCATGTATTAAAAATTTATATATGCCCCCTCTAAGAAAATCCATCCAAACTTATAGAATTTATAAACATATGGATTGTAATAGATAATCATTACTAATAATCAATAAAATCATATATATGTAAATAAAGGAAATATTATTTCTGTTTATTTAATTTTGTACACAGCTGGCAGTTTGGCTACAATATCTGAATTTTGAATTCAAGATTAACATGATCATCATCTGATGAATACACAAGTTAGTTTGACTCTCCGGTTCAAAATAACGTACTTAAAAAAACATCATGAACTAGTTGTAATGAGATCAAACAATAATTCATTAACAAGAAAATCCACTACTTTATTCTCTACTTCCATACCCATTTCTTCTTGTTCCTCTTCAAACTTACTCCATATTCCATTTTTATCCATTTCTTTAACATAGCCCTCTTTTTTATCCCATCTAATCCACAATTTATGTTCCCCATTTATCCATTCTATTGCTCTTCTAATCACATTCTCCTCATCATCAAACACCTCATTTTTAATCAATTCATGTTTGATGAAATCCATAACCAGTTTTTTCTCACCCTCTTTGCACCCACTAACTGAACTATTTGCTTGGTTTGTAACAATATTGTTGTATAGTTGCCACGCCTTTTGTTCCACTTCAATATCTTTTTCTTCAAAGTCGGTGATTTCGACTGATGACATCCATTTTTCAAGGTTAATAGCTTCCACAGTGAAATACTGTTGGTCATAAAATGAACTCCAACGCTCTTCTTCAAAAGTCTTCTCCATTACTGAAGTTGGACTCTGTTGCAGAAATGGATATGTGATTAGTTACTACTTAATACATTTAATTTTTCACTTTACTGTTTACATATTCAAAATTGTTCAAAAGGTTCAAGAAACAAAACTATATCTAGATGGTATTTCTCACTGCTTATGAACTTGTTATTAGCTATACATTTTTATGCATTTTTTATTATTCAACGAATTGCTTAAATAATTCTACTTGTTCAATAGCCAATTACCTAGTTTATTTTAAATTTGAGTACCGGAATATGTTTAGTAGATTATATATTCTAAAATTATGTGACTCGTAGAATGTAAATTCATATTGATGAAGTGATGAGATTGGACAAAACGTTCTAAAAACTAGTCAAGCAATTGAATTTTTGAAAATAAAATAATAACAAAATGATTAAATTTTTTCTATACAATCTCTTTGATCATTAAAATATAATAACTAATGATTCAAACTTCCATTCAATCTTTCACAAAATCAAATAAATAATGTCCAGTATTTAACATAAAACAAAAAAAAAAATTCAAGTATAAAGTTATATTTTAAGTAATTGTGTATTTTGTTCTATGGCGCACGAAGCAAAGAGGCCACCTTCCTATTTTTGTCTTGTATGATAAATTTAAAAACTTAGAAAAAGACAAATTACGCTAAATAACATGGTAACGTACACGACCGACAAGGTCAACCTATAAACGACAAATCCTCACCGCTTAAAATTAATCCAAGGACCCTCACCACCCGACACCACATATATTATAATAAGATACGATACACTAAAATATTGCTTTACCTCCGGTCCCACTTCTGATTTGTCTTTCGTCGCCGTCTCCGGATATTGGCCGCCGACACCTGGTAAACAATTTTTACCTACCTTTTCATTTTCTTCCGGATTACCGTCTCTCCACCACGGTAAATACTCCGCTGTAAAATCACTCCCGCACCAGCTTGATCCGCTGCTGCCGCCAGGACTACTGGTGGCGCTGGTGGTTGTTGTGGCGGTCTGAATATATGTATCTAGTTCGGGTAAATCCCGAAACGATTTCCAGCGGATGATGTCTTTGATGGTGAGGGCATTGAGTTTAATTTGGGGCTGTGGGGCGATTACGCGGTGGTCGCCGCACATTGCCGGGGTTCTCTTGGAGCGCCTAACGGCGGCGGGGAAATGGATGTTTTTGAGGGCGTTAAGCATGACGTGGAATGCGGAGATTGGAGTAGAAGGTGATCGAGGAAGGACGTGTTTGGCAATGGCGGAATCGGCAGAGAGGAAATCTTTGAGAGTTCGAGGGGGTGGATTGGGGATTTGATTGGATTTTTGGGACTTCATCTTCATCGAAATGGAGAAATGAAATGAAAGTTAAATTAATGGCGGAAGTGATGGAAGAGTGTAGAGTGGGAGAGTGAGTGAGGTGTAAGGAATTATATAGAGGGAAAAATTGAATTAAATAAACAATATTAGTAATGAAGAAGAAGAAAGAGGGAGGAAGGTGATGTTGGATCTCCAGCTGGTAAGATACTGCAACTTGCCTTTTTCGTCTTCTTTTTTATTTGCTGCTACACTGTAACCTGCAATTCTACGTTCCAGGATACTTCTATGTTTGGAAAATGTTACATTTTATTTAATTTTTTTTTTTTTTTAAATACCGTAGGCTATAAGCATGTTAAACAAGTTTATATTTCTGTGCATGCTACTTTAATTATGTAATATCCTTGTTCAATAATGTATGGTTTATTACTTTGGCCATTATTATAAGGCTTCTCACTTGAAAATAGGAGCAAGCATAATGATAGAGAATTCACGAACGACGGTTCATTTCATTTATACAAAAGATTAACAGATTTTTTATATAATATTTTTAAAGTTGAGGTTTTAAACATTCTAAAAGTTCTGCTGATATTGCTAGTGTAATATGGTCTATTATAATTGTTTTTCTATGATAACTTTTAACTAGTACATGCACGGATATTTTTGTGGTTACGACGCTATGCTATTGAATTCGCTACAAGCTTTATTCAAACAATATAATTTGAGGAAAAATATATTAAGAATGCATTATTAATTAGTGTAAAAACGTTATATTATAAAAAGTAACATAATTATTGTTGACGATATATGTGTGCGGTGATGGTAAGGTTGAATTAGGGTCACATGACATAGCGAGGGGTGGGAGCCTATGTATTTAGATTTCGAGAGTGAATATCGTGGGACCTCATTTTAAGGGTGAGCCTTTTTTTTTGTTGAATAATTCTATATATTGAATCATATCAATATATTATGCTACTTAATGTGGCCAAGCCATTATTATCCAGTGTTTTAAAAAGAGCTAGGCGCTAGTTGGGCGATTAAAGGTGAACCGGGACTTAGGCGGGGATTAATCGGGGTCTAGGCGGACTTAGACGCTAGTCAGTAGGGTTTAGGAGGTAGGCATAGCCAGGCGGTGACCCTCAAAATAACGCGTAGGCGGGGATTTTTAAAACAGTGTTATTATCATTATTATTATTATTATAATCTATATATACATTAAATACTTAATTTCATCATCAATATAATAAGGCTTATGTTTTATGTGTGTTATATTTTCCTTTGTACATGACACATTTTTGACTTAATGCATGTTTAGCTACCTGAACTTGTCTCAAAAAACCTGCTACCCCCCTGAACTTTCAAAATGATCTCGCAGCTTCCCTCAAATTTAAAAAAATGACCCCGTAGCTCCCTCAACTTTCAAAAAGTGCACCACTTTGCTCCCTCAGTGCCACGTGTCAACTTCTGATTGGAGGGAAAAAAATCAGAAAAATTGCATTTTTGAAAAGTCAAACCAACCAGAAGATGACACGTGGCATAGAGGGAGCAAAGTGGTGCATTTTTTAAAAGTTGAGGGAGCTACGGGGTCATTTTTTTAAAGTTGAGGGAGCTGCGGGATCATTTTGAAAGTTCAGGGGGGCAGCAGGTTTTTTGGGACAAGTTCAGGTAGCTAAACATGTATTAAGCTCACATTTTTTCCCATGTATAATTGATTGTATATTAATTTTAAGTATTTTAATTATTGTGAATTAAAATTTAAAATGATAAAGTATGTGAAATTTGTAATTAATATCAATAGTGCTGGCGAAAATGTGAGCATATTTTCAAATGAGCCTTCGCAAACATGGGGAGAGCAGAGAACCAATAAAATCGAATCGAATCGGAGAATCGGACTGGACTGGACCGGACCGAACCGAACCGAACTAATTTGGTTCGTTTCTTGGTCCATGTATGTGAATAATTTAGTTTTCGGTTCGGTTCTCGGTTTTTGGGAAAAAAACCAAAAAAATCGAGAACCGAAATATAAATTTTAATTAATTTTAAATTAATTTAATAATTATTTTCAAATTCAATTTTCATTTAATACTTGAAACTTAAGGTTTCTTTTTCAAATCAACAATAAATTACATGTGTTAAAAATATTTATATTGATTTTTAGTTATTTTATGTTAAAAAATTAATATATGGAAAAAAAAATTAATTTAAAATAAAAAAATATAATTTTGATTTAAAACCGAACCGAACCGAAAACTGAATCGAATTATTTCAGTTCGGACCGAACCGAACCGAAACAATTCGGTTCAGTTTTTGGTTCTAAAATTCCCCCCATTTGGTTTTTGGTTCGGTTCGGTTCGGTTCGGTTTTTGAACCGAACCGAGTTTTGCTCATCCCTATGCAGATATGTACCCGTAGATCCTTCACCTGTACAAATAGGAATCCAATGTTATTTTATTGTTTCAGTCTTGTGTCATTACTCATCCTAGTATTATTATTTTCATAAATGTGAAAATATTCCACAATAGGGCTTCAATTATTGTAAAATGTATGTATATCACCCAGCCAACAATATCCATTTAGAGTTGATTGTGATGATGGTTCAGTTCAGTGTATCTCTTCAGGCATCTACAAATTTGTGTCTTCCGAAGATTCTTTTGCCTAACCCAAACGACATATAATCTTACTTCACATGCTCTTATACTAATTTCTTGGTTTTTGTTTTTTGTTTTTTCAAATTTGTGATTTGCAATCTGATAATATACATTACGGCTTGGAATGGGACACTGTTTAGGCAATAATATTAGTAACTGTAAAACATGTCATGAAATCATGTTATTCCTTCCATAAAATCTAATTAACTATCCCCCATTTATGGACTTAAATTGTTGATTCAATGTTTTATTGTGGGCGCTATAAACTCTATTTAGTGTTGAACTTGTGGGACTGTTGTTCAAATATTACTTAATGTATTGCTTGTAAATTCTTTATAAAAGCTTAAAATTTATAGGCAAATTTTATGGTGCGATGATTGATTTAATTATTATAAGAGGTAAAGTAATTTTAAATTTAATTTGGTTCATTTTTGAAGTAACTTTATATAATTAAATCAGGTGTAAAAATATTAATGTAATCACCTTTAATTATCTATCAGTTGATATTTGAAATAGAAGACATACATAAACGTCGACAGCAGGGTTCGAACCTGCGCGGGCGTAGCCCAACAGATTTCAAGTCTGACTCCTTAACCACTCGGACATATGGACATTTTTTGTCGTTGCTTGCACAAGTAAAATATATAAATTAAATACCAAATGAGAATTGCGACACAATAAAAGCGCCTCCTTCCCCTCGTTTTCGCTCGTTTCTTTCTTCAATTTTGAATTTTGTGCCGTTGGTAACTACCACACGAATCTAGCCACTAATGTTACACATTACCTGAATTCTTTTCTTCAATCAGTTTTCTTCTCCCGAAGATAATACAAAATGCATTTCGGGGGGAGGGGGGCAAATTCTGGGATTTATTAAAACCCTAAGCCTGTTTCATAGGCCACGATTTCTTGAGGAATAAACGGGTCGCCGTTGATCTTCCGCTTCAAAGGTTCTTCTTTTCGTTTTTTATCTAATCCCGTTTTGAATTAGGCGATTAGGGTTGGTCAATTTTGTACTGGTCGTAGTTTGGTGAGTTTCCAGTTTTTGTTTATGACGGTTCTGCCATTGCTTAGTAGAACTATTGTCAAAAATCTAATGTCGGACCTCTGTTTCTTAAGTCTGTTTACTTTTTACGCGTGGATAAGGCAAATTTCATTGTAAATATACAATCAAAGATTTCTTATGTGTTTGAAGGATGAGAAAGATACATAAATGGCATATTGTTGGTTGGCTCTAACTTTTTCTTGATGTTGCATTATCTTATTGTTTTTTTATCATTGTTTGGTCCTGTTAACAATTTTCTTGTAATTCCCTTGTGCAGAAGATAATAGTTTATGTTTATTTTGGGAAAGCCCTAATACGGATATGCTGGTTGATCTCTTGGTTCTGCATCAGCTCTGGGAGCCATCTTGCATTTGGCAGATGATTATTCCAATCCTCTCTACTATATATTTGACAGAAATGGAAGGTAAGCAAGAGAACAAAATATTATATGGTCTTTGATTCAATTCAACGTACAGAAAATGGGCACAAATGTTATGTCATCAAGTGGAAGAAATCCGCTCGCAACGAAAATCAAATAGGTTTTTGATGTATGAAATAATGAACTAGAATAAACAGGAGAAGGTACTTTAAGTTTCTTGTGAAGATGTTTTTGTTTGTGAGATATTCTTTGTTGAAGTGTTGCTCTGGTATTAATTGATAAGGAGTATGGTATCAACAAAATTGAATTGAACAACACATGGCAATATTCATATATAAAATGCTCATTTTGTACACTAACCCCACCATGCATTACAACTAATAATCATTAAATGTTGAATGGATTGCAGACGTAAGTATACATGAAAAAAAGGAGCGGTTTTGTTATTCTCTCAGATCTCTAATTTGAACCTAAGTTGAAGTTTATAAGTTATTGACATCACATAAATGAGCATACAAATAGAGTGGGATCATTTTGGTCTGGGACAAATGAAGTGTTTTTTTAATGTGCTTTGTTACTTTCATGCTTCATTAAATTGGATTATTTTATGCTTTACTTAACGGCAAATGTCAGGATTATTATGTCACGAATCACGATAAGTATTTGGAAGTTTTATTTTCTCGTTTCTCAAAGCCTAAGATCGATTTCCCAGGTAATGTTGGTGTTTATCCTCTGTTTCTTTGAATATTGAAATAGAACATGTATGTAATAGTGACAATTTCTTGCTATCTTTATAAATGCATTCTTGTTTATGGGGTTAAAAAATTTCCCAGCATATATCGATAATTTTTGGACATTATCTTCTATGCTAGCAGTGATTTCTCTTCTCAGGTTGATGGGAGTGCATCTTATGCTTATATTATGTGTGAAGAAAACCAAAATGACGTTGACTAAAAGGTATTTATTCATGCATATACTATATATGAAATATTATGCCTTTTACCAATAAGGACGGTTATTCAATCTTTCTTGCTATGGAAACTTATTAATAATTTGACCAGAATTCCTACCTGAAACATTGTATATGGCAGTCTTTCTAACATTAGATGGAGGTCCAATTGTAACATTTGACTTTTGATAATATTGACACTCATTAGTGTTCTATCTGAGGAAACCTCGTATTTCAAACATTAATTCCCTGTGAATTGGGTTGCTTATATAAATTTGCTTACTCTAAATTTACATGTGCAGGCTTGAAAATCCTCATACAGTACTGATTATCATCATATTTTTCTCATGTCGATGAATTTGAACATGAATGATGAACAGAATTTCTCCATTGGCGACGGTGCTATTGGTAGGGAAGAATCTGGCTCTGTAGGCATCACTGTATTGCTTGTGGATTCTGATTCTATGTGCCTTGCAATCGTATCAAAAATACTGCATGCATCTGGATATAGAGGTATGTAATGGAGAAATCAACCAGTTTTTTTGTTCATATGCTTTAACCTTATAGGCTGTTATCAATCAGACAACTATGCTGAACTGCAGCTTGCTGTATTAATTTCTCTTACAGTTGTGACTGCTACACATGCTGCTGAAGCAATGCGAATATTGCAGGAGAGAGAAAATGGAGTCAACCTTGTTTTGACCGAGATTCACTTGCCTGATATGGATAAATACGAGCTGCTCGAAATAATGGGAGAAATATGCAGCATTCCTATTGTGGGCAAGTAGAACAGCCATCTTTAATTCTTTATGCACAAAAACAGTGTAACGATCGATGCTTGTTTTGGATTTGTTTTCTTTTTCAGTTATGTCAGTTGATCATGATGAAAACACCATGTTGGGTTGTCTGTTCAAAGGGGCTGCATTTTATCTCCCGAAACCAATCTCCCTGAACGACATAAAAAACCTTTGGCAATTTTCGTATATGAAGAAGAACCATGAGGAAAATGTAGACCTTGAAGAATCAACAATCTGTGAAGAGGGATCGCCTTTTTACAATTCTTCGAATGAGGAGTCAGACTGTGTATCGTTCTGTAGTGCTTTGGAGCAGAATGCCCAGAAAGGCAAAAGAAAAGCGCCGGAGGAAATGGGAAGAGATAATGATAATTCGGGTTTTCCAAAGAAGCCAAAGCTTATTTGGACAGATGAGTTGCATCACAGATTTTTGCAAGCTATCAGGACAATTGGCATTGATAGTAAGAATTCTGATTCTAGATCTCCAAAAGAAATGCACTTTAATGAAAATGGCTAATTTTTTTATTGTTGTGATTCAGATGCTCATCCGAAGAATATACTCAAGCATATGAACGTCCCGGGGCTAAAGAAGGAAAACATTTCGAGCCACTTGCAGGTTTGTTCTGAAGATTGACATAATTTAGTCAGCAAAATTCAACAAAGTTTTGTGTTTTGCAGAAATACCGGAACTCTGTGAAATGTGATCAAAATGGAATAGAGACAACTCATGGAGGTTACCACATATCACCATTAAATGTCACTGGAGAAACATTAGAGTTTCAGAAGCCACAACTCTTGATGACAAGTAACCCAGAATTCCATGTCAAGAATCATAACAATCTCAGCCGGTCCATTCCTTATTGTCTTGGTTCTACAAACCACAAAATTTCGAAAAAGAACGATGAGGTGCATTCGACGTGCAGCAGTAAAAGTAATGGAATGAAGAGCTGCAATCATGAAGATTTTGGAATAAGTGGCACAGCTGTGGAAAAATTTGGGTTTGAAGATGTGATTGACAATGAATTATTGGGAGATTCTTTAGAAAAGCAGCAGGAATTTGTGCTGCCACCACTATCTCCACTAATGTTAGAGCAGCAGAGAAATGAAGTGTTAGATGCAGAAATTGGAGATTTCGAGCACCTATTTGATATGCCAACATGGAGTGACGACATATTTCAAGACCATGATTTTTTCTATTAAGGATATTTGATCACACAATTGGAACTTTGAATTCAGCATTTGGTTTTTGGTGAAGCTGCAATATTGTCTACAACAAGATAAAAAATATCATCTTTCTTCTAAGTTAATGCGTTAATACATAATTTGCTCCTTGAACTTGGTTTTAAAAGTCAAATGACCCCTTAAACTTTCGAAAACTCTTGATTCCCCGCTGAATTTGTAAAAATGTACCAGTTTGACCCCTCAACTTGTAAAAAATGCATCAATTTGCTCTTTGATTGTCACGTGTCAACTTTTGGTGAAAAGAGAAAAACGACATATTTGAAAAGTCAAACTAATCGGAAGGTGATACGTGACATTTACGGGACAAATTGGTACTTTTGTACAAGTCAAGGAGTAACCAAATTCATAACCAAATTATGAATTAAGTCTTCTTCTAGAAATGTTTTGTGTTTCAGATCCCATGGATAATTGTATCCGTGTACTAAACCAGTATTTCTGTTACAGTTTCAAATAAAAATGCAAACTTTAACAAATCCCAAAACGGCACTCGCATTGTAGACTTGTAGTCAAGCATTCTACATTGTCTGGCTTTCTTTTTTTCTGATTTTCTTTGCAAAGTTTTAAACGGCGCCGTTTGGTTTGTTTATAACCAGCATTTGCTATTCGTATATGTAACATTTTTCGGTTGCCGGAAAAGGAGGAAGAAGGACAATGAGCTTAGCACCTTATCTCCTCCAAATTCTGCCGTCAACTCCGCCTCCGACAAACATCGGAAGAGCGAAATCTTCATCGCTGGCGCATAATAGCATCACGGCCCCCCAAAGGCGAGCTTCAAGGATAAGTTGCAATACGAAAAGAAGCTCAGACGACTACCACGGCACACTCAGAGCCCTTAATTCCAGAGGCCGAAGACCCAGAAAAGGGCTTGGCCAGGTTTACCAATCTTACTCTCATATATACTCGTATTCTCTCTGTTCCCGTTATAAAGCAGGGATTCTCTAGATGTGACCCAAGGGGGCATGAAAATTTGCAGCATTACATGTTGAATTCTCAAGTAAATCAGCAACTCGTTGATGTTGCTAATGTGCAAGAGGGAGATGTGGTGCTTGAAATTGGACCTGGTACAGGTTCTTTAACTAATGTTCTTCTGGAAACTGGAGCCACTGTTCTTGCTATTGAGAAGGTTTACATATTTCTATTCATTTCTGGATTTTGTTTCTATTGACTGGTTTACTTGATTATGAATTGATAATGGCTCATAGGATCTACACATGGCTGCTCTAGTTGAGGAAAGATTTGCTCACACTAACCGTTTAAAGGTATCAAGTTTTCATTTTTATGCTTCGTGTTTGATTTTGTCTAATATTATTTTAAGCTTCGATTTTTATGGTTCTTGTTTGATTCTGAATATGTGATTTGTGAATCATAAGTTGCTAAATCCGGTTGTTATCTCTTAGGTGGTGAGGGAAGATTTTGTCAAATGTAATATTCGTTCTCACATGTTCTCGTTGCTCCAGAGCACAACTTCATTGAATACAAATTCCAGATATTCTAAAGTGAGAGTCCAATTTTGCAATTCATTTTTGTAAAACACCGGATCATCTTTCTTCATTGACTTTGGCTGAAATGAATTTTCTTTTACTTACCGAGCATTGACATTTGCAGGTAGTTGCTAACATACCGTTTAACATAAGCACAGATGTAGTCAAAGAACTGCTGCCAATGGGTGATATTTTCTCAGAAGTTGTTCTTTTGCTTCAGGTGAAAATTTTCTCTTCTAACATTGATCCGGAATTTCCAACTGCGTGGAGGACCCTAAGGTTCATGTTGAAATGGGATCTAATAGTTATGAATACAAACGTGTAATTGTTTCAGGACGAGGCAGCTTTGCGATTGGTCGATTCAACCCTAAGAGCTTCAGAATATCGGCCCATCAATATCTTTGTCAATTTTTATTCAGGTGCATCTGTGATATACAATCTGTTTAGGCTGTAAATTATGTGTTCGATCAGCGGATTATCATTCCTTGATTCTAGCTGCTTTTTCATGCTTTCGTTTTCAATGGCAATCAAATATTTGGAACCCTTGATGGATGAAGATAGTCAAAAAACTAACTTTTGTAGTTCCATTTTTGATAATGTTCTTCTGTCTTCATCTGATAGCAAAATAAATGCTGCTTTTCTGAAATTTCCTCTTTCTTTGGCCTGTTATTATCTGCACAAAAACAATTTAACTTCTTTGAGACCTAGTTTTGATACACTGGTCCTATTTTTCAGATCCAGAATACAAATTTAAGGTTCCAAGGTCAAATTTTTTCCCTCAGCCCAATGTAAGTAACTTTTCCTCAAACATTCAAGTCGAAAAATTTTTAACCTAAAGATGTTTTTTTTTCAATTTTCTTTTATAGGTTGATGCAGCTGTTGTTACATTTAAGCTGAAGCCTGTTGTAGATTATCCAGCAGTTTCCTCTACTAAAAGCTTCTTCACCATGGTTTTTACCTATTTTTCTGAATGCTGTTAACTTTTGATGTTTTTAGGGATTTTCTCTGTGATGCTGTAGCTTATCTTCCAACATTTCTATGCATGTTGTCGACACAGGTGAATTCTGCATTCAATGGGAAACGTAAGATGTTGCGAAAATCGCTTCTGCACATTACTACATCCTCCGAAATTGAGGAAGCGCTTGGAAATGCTGGTCTACCTGCTACTGTAAGCACCAATGATTAACGTCGCTATTTGTTTCTCAGTGTTCATAAGCTTGGATGAATGCTTTTTCATTTACTAGTGATCATATTGATTTCACAAATTGCATTGCAGTCAAGACCTGAGGAGCTAACTTTGGATGATTTTGTGAAGTTGCACAATCTGATTATGAGATAATAGAAATTATGTGAAAAAATAGATTAGTTAAGAGTGCAGATGCAACAGAAAAGCTGAAGACTAATGGAGGAGTAAGAATAACATGGAAATTTGTCAGCTGAGAAAATGGGCCTCAACTTTCATGGATGATAGTCAAAGAGAGAAACAATTTGACGTCATCCAATTTGGAATCCTGCTTACATCTGAACTTAATATTCATCAAATTCAACAAGGTTTGATCTTGCTGTCCTGTAAATATATGAACCCTCTGTATGTTCTAAACAAAACAAAGCAATCCCATAACAAATTGTAATCTGAGGCGTCATTCACTTATTCAATAATGCTCGTGATTACAGCTGAATTATATAGTATTCAATGCTTTGCTATAATTTAATTCTAAGATGCCTGTAAAAAGGGAAAAAACAGTTGAAAAACTGCTTAATAGCCTCTAATACTCTGTTTTTGCTATGTTCCTCAGCCATGGAACTGGAAAATAAGATCCAAAGCCCTCATTCTGGTCTCGTGTGGTTCAAAACCTCCAGTTCCAGTATCATAACACCCATCTTCAATCAATCTCCTGTCCTCCGCCACTGACGACGGAGAAAGCAGCCGCTTTACCCTCTTATTCTTAATAAAGCAGCCCTTCAACTTCTCTTCCATCTTGTCAATTTTTGTCTTCTTTGAATCTTCAGCTTCACTATTATCATCATCCCCAACTTCCATTGGCTCGTCCCCGTCTTGTTCAGCAGCCCCGCCACCGAGGGAAAGAGAGTTATCTGGTGGAGGAGGAAAAGAAGGAAACTGGGTTTTGGGGAAGGAAAAAGGAGAGATTTTTATGGGCTTGAAGGAGAGAGGAATAGATTTGGGGAATATGGGTTGTGTCAGTGGTGGTCGGAAGTTGTTTTGCCACCTGCGCCGCTTGTTCTAACGACACTATCAGTTCGGAAAATTGGATTGGCGGTGGCGGTGCTACTTCCGGTGGATAGCTGTTCATATTATTCCTTCAAAATGATTTCAAGGAAGTTCTGCTTGTGATTTGTCTAATTCTGTGCTAAAAAATATCGAACCGTTTCACTCCGGGACAAACTCTCCCTTTTTCTGTTGAAGAGAAGCATTGATCGGTCTTCGAAGCCTGAAAGTTTACTCCTTTTCTAGAAAGTTACACTGATATTACAGGAAAATCATGAATATTCCAAATTATTTATTATTCAATTAAAATTTCCAAGAAATTATTCTCTCGAGTTATAAACAACACAGATGAAAACTACGAATGAATTCAAGGATCAATCAAACTCCGAGATTAGAAAATTAATCTTTTCATTTAGCCAGGCATTAAGGGAAGGAGACAACAAATTTTAATCCTCATTACTAATAACGTAGTAGTAGTAGTAGATAATGGGTGACTATGTAAAGAACAAATGGCTTCTGCTAATTCATTGTACATTCAAAAATTTCATATTTTTGAAAATTTGGTTAAAACAGACTGGTTCAGTTTGACTCCAAAGTAGTGCCACAGCCTGATACAAAAGAACACATGAACATTGTATTCTAGATAACAAACCATACAATACAGATGGAGTTGATGTTTGAAGAACAAAAATCCTGCACAAAAAGGGGCATCTTTTGGGAACAGGGGGAAGTGGCTTTTTTATACATTTAACATCAGAAGATAATCATCTATAATTGACATTGCTGAAGATCTATACCCAGAACCAAACAGGTTGTAATGATTCAAGTAATGATACAACATGTAAAGTTCTCTCCTTTTCTCGAACCCTGCCTGTTTCGGCATCACCTGGTACATTATTTAAACCACACAAGAAACTCAGGTATTGAATTCGGAAAAACTAATAAAACTACAGAAATGCAACAATACCTCAAAATAAGCTTCATAGAAGGATCCTCCAAATCCCGCACACCACGACATTCCAAATTCCGCCTCGTTATGCCCATCTGAATAAAAAAACACCCAAAATATTAACAGATGTCACTAGTTATGCGAGAAAAAACCGAGCTGATTAACATCGGACTTACAATAGCATGCTGGGTCAAGTATAACAGGCTCCCCAGTTTTGTCTGAACTAACATTTCCACTCCACAAGTCTCCATGAAGAAGACACGGTTCAATCACAATGTTCCCAAAGAGTGGTGCCATGTTCTTCACTAGTCTTTGTCCTGCTAATCATATATGATATGATATCACCTGATTATTCATGGCAAACTAAAAAGTTGCTTCATTGCAAAACCACTGAATGAAGGAAAAGTAACCTTTTTGGTAAACTGTTGAATCGCCGTACTGATCTAATGCTAGTTTCAGCTGGTAACCCAACCTATGCTCTCCATAAAACTCGATCCAATCTGATTTCCATGTATTTATCTGAGGAGTGCTACAAATTGTGGATTTGAATTGTGTCAGTGTACAAGTAGATTAAACTCCACGTATGTTTTCAAATAATGCACCTTCCAATTGTGTTATCAACATCGAATCCAAACCCTTTTCCGGATTTCCCAGCTTTATGCATTTCAGCAAGTTTCCTCCCCAAGACAGACTGAAATCCACATATATTCAAGTCAAATCCACAAACAAGATAGTAACGAATCATGATTCATTAGTCTGTGCCTACCTGATAGCTTCTCGAGGCGCCAAACTCGATGAATTCCATGATGATGTATGATCCACCAGTTGGAAGGGGTCCAACCTACAACACTTGCCAAGCTAAGCTTTTGTTTGGGAGCAAGTTTTTTAAGAATTTTAAAGGAAAGGAAAGTGAGGGATGGAATTTTGAAAGAATGAGTAAATTTTAAAATATTGTGTTTGGGAGGAAAAGATGAGTTTTTAAAGGAAACTAGTAGTAACATTACATGTATATCCTTTAATTTTTGAGTAAATTGTAAAAAGTATAACTGAAACTAGTTAATAAAATAAGGAAATATTAAGGGCAAAGCTGTAACTTAGAATGTCTTCCTTCTGAATTCCACCATTTTGGTGGGATGGGATATTTGAAGTTTGAAAGGACTTGGATGGAAGTAGCCTCCTTTACCATCCAACCAAATTGTAAAAATTCATCAATCCAAATTTAAGCTCCTATGGTTTCCTTTCCTTTCCTTTCAAAAACTTCAATCCAAGAAAAGCTATTATGCAGCAGAGAAAAGAAACAAAGCTGATGTTTTGGTACCTTAAATGGGCGAGGGACACGGATGGTTTTAGTATCATACATAGCACCTAGCCCAAGAGCCTCTCCTTCAAACATGGACGGTCCAATATTCCTAAAATTTCATATTTATTCAACAATTGCAGTATCAAAAACAACAAGAGGGGTACCATTTTACTGATTTGAACTAGTAATGAGAGATACCTATTGGTTTTGACAAAGAAAGAACCAGCATCCGTATCATAACGATTTGCGAAATTGATACAACCACCGCCGATTGAACTAATCCTTGTAATTTCCGTTGCCTTTCCTTCGTTTAAAATCCATTCTCGGATTGGATCATTACTCATTGCAACAACTGGGAACATGAAAATATTTAAATTTAACAATCTACTGCATAGTACGAGCGCATTTCACTTCCAATTTATCAGTACAGACATAAATTTGCAACAAAGTTGGGACCTTTATATACCCAAATAACAGTGAATGTAGGAAAGCTAACTCAGATACCAAATAATAAAACAGAAGCTCCAAAGGCAATGACTAGGTTGGTTGTCTTCACTGACTGCTAAGAAAAGAGAATTTTTTTTATAGTTCAAATACTCACCGGGAAATTGTTTTGGTTTGGTGAAGCGGTGCCGGGGAAGAAGATGAAGAGAAGGAATGCAAGGACTAAAAGAGAGAATTCCCACTTGCCCCATCCTCATTATCTTCCCGCTGCCCTTTTCTCCCCCAGCGTTTGGTTCTCTTGTTTTGATTGGTACATCGTTTTGTGTGGTGATAGGTTCTAAATTTAGGCCTTGATTTTTCATGATGGCATGGCTTTTTAAGTATAAAGTTCACTTGTCCGATTATATGTTTTTTAATGTATGATTCATGATGGTTTTTCAAAAAAATGGTATGATTTGTAATGGTTTTTTTTTATTTTAAGAATCATTAAATTAAAATTACGGATTGTTAGTAATATTTTTATTCAAACTAATATTTTGAAAAAATACAGCATATCAAATTATATAGTCAAACACAAATTTTTAAAAGAATTATATTGTATCGTACCATACAACATCGTACCGTACTTTAATGAATAATGAGAAAACCATCATTAAAACAAACCTTTGCTTGAAAGCAATGGAAAGAAATAATTATAAAGGAAAGGAAATAGATGGATAATAATTTAAAGGAGGGAAGGTGATGGAAACATAGAGTATTGAGTAATATTATGTTTGAGAGGAATGGATGAAATCATAAAGCAGGATGGTATGGATATTCTTGGATATCCTTTAAACGGAAGTGTTTATAAATAAAATAAAGAAATAGGATTGATTTTGAAAATGTACAACTTCATCTCCTGCAATTCGACGAAATCGACCGAAATGAATGGAGAAAGATTATTTAAATTTGAATTTTTGTACATTTATAAATTTCATTCAATTTTAAACATCCATCTAATTTAAATGCTCAAGATTTTAATTCTAATGTAAACTTCACAGACAACTAAAATTCTATCTCAATAATTAAAATTGAATGAATGGTGGAAATTGATAAAAAAAATTTGTAATGTTTCATCTACAAAATTAAGAGATTCTCACTATTATTCAATGCTAACCACTAAAGTTATTCTTTGAAAACAATTTCGTATGATGATGCGCTACAAAGAATAGTTCAATAGGAGTAGAAGACGTCATTTGTTGAATTTGTCCCAATAGTTGAATAAGGAAAGATAGAAAGATTGTTGTTAGTAGTAGGCTATGTCAACACCTATCAAACAAGTGACTAAATTTTCCAAATCATCTGCCAAATGATACATTTCATCATACAATTCATGATTCTCACTATTGAGTAGCTAACCACTAAAGTTATCCTTTGGAAACCGCATCGTATGATGATGTGTTGAATAGGAGTAGAAGACATTATTTGTTGATATTTTATGTTGATTATTTGGTCTGAATAGTTGAATAAGTAAAAATAGAAAGATTATTGTTTTGACATGATATCAAGGCCCATTAAAAACCCAAATAAGCAAGTCTGGGTTCAAAAACAGACTCCACAGTCAAACTCGTCTCGGCATAGTCGTGTGTTGAAACAACTTCAGCAGAGTAGCTAAATGCCCTCAGCGCTACCCACCGTGCTCGGGTTAAAATATCATCGACGTTACCCTTGCTGATTCGACGCACTCCTTCTCTTTCTTCTGTCGCATTAAATGCAACTCTGACTGGTAGGGATGAACCATTTAATGCTCCAACGACTAAAAAGACCCTCAAGCGGCTTGCCACACGCGCACAGCTTGCAGGCGGACCTCACAGATCATCATTACATGCATCCCTATAAATAGCAAGACGATTTCCCACTTTAGAGGTAACTGTTACTTCAAGAATATACACTAATCACCCTTCTCAGACAGCTAACTTTAGCATCGGAGGGTATTCGCCGGAAACGCTTCCGGCCGAAGACTTATTTTGTAGGTTCCGGAGACTTCGAGGACAACGGATTTCATTCAACGGATACCAAATTGGTGCGGTGAGCGTAGACAACAACCCTAAACGATGACTACTCCCCCAAGCAGACCAACGAAATCTTTCACTCCGGGAACGGTTATGTTCCTGGACATACCGGAACCTGGAGATAAAGCTGGAACGTCAAACCCCATTACCACCGTTCCACCTCCACTGACGAAAACGCCCATCTCATCAAGACCGGAGACATATGAAGAAGGGAGAAGGAAAGCGGGGAACAAGACATGGTGGCGATGCTTATCAAACAAAGCGAGCAACAAAATGCGGCTATGACCCTTATGCAAAATATGATAAATGAAATACTGCACTCGCGAAGGGAAGAACAGGAATTGCTCAGTGACCTTTGTAGGGAAAGGTAACTAGATGGGATGGGAGCGCGACGCCCGTCCCGAGGCTCCCCGTCCGTGGTAAGGCAAGACCGCTCACGTTACACTTACCACCGCTCACGAACAACGAAGAGGGACGGAACTGCGATGGCTAAAGGAAAGGTGCAAACAAAATCCTAGCGGCGGGAAGAGGGAGGATCGGAGGAATCGCTCCCAAATAAAGGAAGAAGTTCCCGCATTCAAAACTTGCTCAAGACAGCCTCTGGACAGCGAGGGGAGCTCGGCGGGATCAAGGTGAGAGGCTTCCCCTGGGCCCCGGCCCGTTAGAGAGAATTGGGAGGCTATGGTAACCAGGAAGGTGGAGGCCCTCCTAGCCGAGAGGGGCATGGAAGCTGCCGCGCCAGACGTTGTTGAAACAGAGTCACCTTACTATGCCCGCATTCGCGCGGAAAGGTTCTCGAAAGGCTTCAAGCAGCCTCGACTACGAGAATACTCCGGAGTGGGAAACCTTACCACACATGTTTACTATTTTCTCCAGTGCATGGAGGTAGCCAATGCTACAGACACCATGTTATGCAAGTTGTTTCCCACCACCCTAGTAGCGCCCACAACCCACTGGTTCGAGAGCCTCAAACCAGGATCTGGAACAAGCTTCGACATGATGGCCAAGAGTTTCGTCCTCTACTTTATTACATCCATCCCACCTAGCAGGACAGTCCAAGACCTGCAGATGGTTCGATAGAGGGCAGATGAATCCCTCGCTGATTTCGTGGAAAGATTCCAGAAAATGGCTCTCGAGATTAGAGACTGCAACATTGACATAGCATCGGAGGCATTAGCTTGTAATTTCCGAAGTGCTGATTTGGCGAAAGACATATCCACTTAGAGATCCAGCACTTTGGCAATGCTGATGTAGAAGGCCAGGAAATGGGTACGCTGGGAAACTTACAAAAGAAACATGAAGCAAATTGAGGCCGTGGCAAGGGAGGAGCCAGCGAAAAGATGAGATTTCGGAAAACGCGAGCCAGATCACCTATAGACTTATCGCCTGGAGATGCCCAGACAAGAGGCAGAAGAATTCATCCTTTTTAACGCCAAGAGAAAGGAGGTTCTGATGTGGTTCGAGAAGAACGGGGAGGACATCAAGTACCCTCCTAAGATGAGATACAAAGGGAAGCCGGGAACTTATTGTGAATTCCACAAAAGTGAGGGTCATGACACGGAAGACTGCAGGGAGTTGGCCCGCGAACTAAACAAAAAAGTCACTGATGGTAGATTGGACCGCTTCCTTCAAAATCCGTCAAAGGATCAACAATGAGATAGGGCGAGGAATCCCCGCAAGGAATAGCGAGGCTATCAATCGCCTCACCGAGAAGAGGAAGTAGGCTATTGACCGCCTCACCGAGACGCGGATACAGGTTATCAACCGCTTCGCCGTGATCCCGAATAAGGCTACCACCAACCCCGTCGCAAGGTCGAAGAGCCGCCCCCTAGAGGACTAATACACATGATAGCCGGGGGAACCATCCCGGAAAAGAGGAAGAGAAGAAACGTATAGGATTACGACAATACAAATAGGGTGAGCGAAACGTGCTACTCCTTTACCCAGGAAAAGAAGCCTCCACCACACAATGACGCTTTGGTGATTGAAATGATGGTAGAGGGATACCAAGTGCGCCGCACACTGGTGAACACGGGTAGCTCGATTAATGTGATGACGAGAAGGGTGTACGGAGCCATTGGGGGAACCCTAACCAACTCGCTATCCACCAGGCACCGCTGATTGGCCTAGGGGGGTCACGCCATACATGTATGCGGCTCAGCGAACTTATCTATTGCATTGGGAGATGACGGCCCCAGGTGGAAGACGCGGGCCAAATTTCTCATTGTAGATATACCCTTGGAGTATAACATAATCTTGGGCCGCCCACTCATCATCGGTTCCGAAGGGGTTATTAAATTTCGTTACCTGACGCTTCAGATACCTACGCACCATGGAGTGGCCACGACTCGCGAAAATCAACCGGTCGCTAAGGACACATACCTGATGTACTTAAAAGCCGAGCCTTTATCGGTAGAGGAACCTGATGGGGAGCGGACTGCTGAACCCGCAGATGTAATGGTAGCGGTATGCTTAAAAGAAGGAAAGGAGGTTCGCCTATCTGGAGGGCTGAAAGGAGAAACAAGGGAGGCAATCTTAGCAGTACTGCGCGACAAGGTTCAGGCTTTCGCTTAGACCTCAGTAGATCTGAAGGGTGTAAGCCCCGAAGTCATGGAACACAAGCTGAATGTCTTACCTCAGGCGAAACCAGTGAAGCAAAAGCGAAGGAACCACGCCCCGGAAAGGTAGAAGGCCTTAGAGGAGGAAGTCTCCCGCTTGCTCAAGGTAGGACATATTAAAACTGTCCACTATCCAGACTGGATCGCCAACGTAGTGCTAGTCAAGAAATCCAATGGCAAATTTCGCATGTGCGTAGACTTCACGAATCTTAACAAAGCATGTCCAAAAGACAGCTATCCTCTCCCTAGCATCGACATGCAAATAGACGCCACTGCAGGTTATGCCATTTATGCCATGCTACATGCTGCATCAAGATATAACCAGATACCCATGGCTAAGAAGGACAAAGAAAAGACATCGTTCATCACACATGAAGGAATATATTGTTATAATATCATGCCCTTCGGTTTGAAGAACGCGGGGGCTACGTATCAACGAATGGTGAATGAGATATTTGGCGACATGATAGGGAAGGAGGTAGATCTATATGTAGATGACATGATCATCAAGAGCAAAGCCGAAGCCGAGCACCCAATAGACATAGCTAAAGTCTTAACTCTTCTAGAGAGATATGGGCTGAAGCTAAACCTAGAAAAATGCGCTTTCAGCATAACAAGAGGGAAGTTCTTAGGATATCTAGTGTCGCAAAGGGAAATAGAGGCCAACCCCTGTAAAATAGAGGTGGTACTTCAGCTCAAAGAACCCCAAAGCATCAAGGATGTCCAGCGTCTCAACGGTAAACTTAACGCATTGAGCCGTTTTATCTCTTACGCAGCACGCCGATGCATTCCATTCTACAAAGCTCTGAAAATGAAAAAGTTCATATGGTGGGAGGACTGTGTTACTGCCCTTGCCGAGATCAAAACCTTTCTGGTCTCTCCACCTTTGCTAAGCCATCTCATCGCTAGTATGCCTCTGTATCTCTATCTCAGCACCTCGGAGGAGACAGTGGGAATGGTCCTCGTCAGAGAAGAGGGAGCAGATCAATTCCCTGTCTATTATGGCAGCCGTGTTCTGAAAGGCATCGAAATAAAATATGGCCGAATGGAGAAGCTGGCATTCGCCTTGGTGGTGTCTTCTAAAAAATGGTGCCACCACTTTCAGGCCCACACAATCATAGTACTGACAAACCTACCGCTTAAGAAATCTCTTCAACGACCCGAATCCTCAGGGCGCCTAGCCGAATGATCCCTTAAACTTACAGAATTCGACGTTCGCTTTGAACCGAGGATGGCATTGAAGGCACAGGAGTTAGCCAATTTCGTGCAAGAAGCTCCACCACAGAAAGAGCTACCAGAGGTGGTATGGCGCATGTTCATCGATAGTAGCTCGAACAGCGCGGTTGCAGGTATTGGAGTTTACATTCAAGGCCCGAAGGGGATAGTGATATAGCAGGCCGCTAGGCTGGAGTTCAAGGCCTCCAATAATGTGGCGGAATACGAGGCATTGATATTTGGCTTAGAGATTATCAAAGCTATCAAACCCGATAACATTACCATATTCAGCGACTCTGGGCTGGTGATCAAGTAATTCGATGGAGAATATAAAGCCAAAAGCGAGACCATGAGGCATTACCTAGCCTGTATTGCCTCCCTCATCAAGGAAATACACTGAGAGGTTACCGAAATGTCAATAAAGCAGATCCCGAGAGCGCTGAACACTGAGGCTGATAGATTAGCAAAAGGAGCATCAAGTGAGGAACAGGAGATCTTACTCCCATGCGCTATGTTTCATATTAATTCCCCAAGCATGCCAACATTCGAAGTGTTGCAATCTGAAATAGAGGATGAATGGTTTACCCTCATCAGCATATACTTAGAATACAACGAGCTACCGGCGGATGCATGTATGGTTTAAAAGGTAGTAAGAAAATTCTTTCGCCACGCATTGATCAGTGGACAGCTGTACCGGAAATCCATCAACCACCCATGGCTGAAATGTGTAGACCGCGTCAACACCGATTATATACTACGCGAGGTTCACAAGGGTTTCTGCGGTGCACATGAGAAGAAAGATGTGATGGTCCGGCGAGCCAAGCTGCAGGGTTTCTATTTGCCAACTATGGAGCTAGAAGCCAAGACACTAGTACAATCTTGCAAAGCCTGCCAAGCTTTCGCCAAAACATCGTCAGCATCGACTTGGCTGAGATTCATAATTCAGGCCACATGGCCCTTTTCCCTCTGGGGCGTCGATCTGGTAGGACCCTTGCCGAGAGCGAAACAATAGAAGCGCTGGATCATCGTGGCTGTTGATCACTTCATGAAGTGGGTTGAGGCTGAGCCCTTATCAGCCATCACACCTAAACAAGTCACTTCTTTCTTTACCAAGAACATAATGTCGCGCTTCGTCATTCCCCATACCGTTATAGCCGACAAAGGGATACAATTCAACTTCCACGAGTTCAAATGTTTCTATCAGCAGCTAAAGATACAACTCCGCTTCTCCAGCATTTCCCATCCTCAGACAAATGGCATGACGGAGGTAACTAATCAAACCATCTTGGAGGGGATCAAAACGTGAGTCCAGGAGCACGGTTCGGTGTGGTTAGAGGAGCTGAACAATGTTCTTTGGTCCTACAGAACCACCCCTCGAACGGCGACGGGTGAAACAACTTTCCTCCTCACCTATGGAACAGATGCGGTGGTTCCTGTTAACATCAGTGCACCCAGCGCGAGGGTAGCAAACTACATCGAAAGAGCTTCAAACGATGATCTGCTAAGGGATAACTTGGATTCGTTGGAGGAAAGGCGAGAGTAAGTCCTCATACGCATGACGGAATACAAACGGCGCATCACCCTCATACTCAACAAGAAGATTAAACCTCTAACATTCCAGGAGGGTGAGCTAGTCTTCCGCAACGTGAAGGACTCACAAGTAAGGGAAGGGGGAGGAAAGCTCGGAGTCAAGTGGGAAGGCCCGTTTAAAGTGACAAAACGAATAAGAGGTAGCGCCTACAAGTTATCCTCTATTTGGGGAAAAGTTCTACCCCGTACATGGAACGTAGCATCCCTTCAAAAATTTTACCCCGGAGCCTGACAAGTAATGTTTTGTATATATATTCATAAATTATGTTTTGTAAACTTTTAGGTCAATGAAAATACAGCATTTCGCAAATCTCTTTTATCAAATGAGCAGACAACCAAACTTAACAGCCTGCAAGGTCAGATCCCCGAGATCCCCTCGATGCTTTTCATGCTTTGGAATTAAAGCAACTTAACGGTTCGCAGGGTTAGATCCCCGAGATCCCCTCGTCGCTTTCACGCTTTGGAATTAAAGCAACTTAAAGGCCCGCAGGGTCAGATCCCCGAGGCTCCTTCACGCTTTGGAATTAAAGTAACTTAACGATCCCCGAGATCCCCTCGGTGCTTTTATGCTTTGGAATTAAAGCAACTTAATGGCCTGCAGGGTCAGATCCCCGAGATCCCCTCGGCGCTTTCATGCTTTGGAATTAAAGCAAATTAACGACCTGCAGGGTTAGATCCCTGAGATCCCCTCGGCGCATTCACGCTTCAAAATTAAAGTAACTTAACAGCTCGCAGGGTTAGATCACCGAGATCCCCTCGGTGCTATCACGCTTCAAAATTAAAGCAACAGCCCACAGGGTCAGATCCTCGAGATCCCCTCGGCGCTTCCGCCCTTAAAAAATTTAGAGCAAACTTAAGCAGCCCGCAGCGTCAAATCCCCGAGATCCCCTCGGCGCTTTCGCGTTTTGGAACTAAAGCAAATTAATTATTTTTTCATATCATAGTGAAGTCATGGAAATCTTACTATCTGAACGGTTAATCCGAACAGAAGAACCAACTTCACATATCAAATATCAAAGAACAACGAACAAAGTAAAATCAGCAAAACCCATTGGTAAAGCAGATATCAGCATAAAGAAATCCCATTGATATAAATGATGAGCTCACAAAGCCGAGCCTAATAGCTACAGAAGTTCAAAACTTAGAAAACAAAGAATTACAAAATAAAAAGAGATAAAGAGGTACGCTAGAGGATGTCAAGACTGAACCTCCTCCTCATCCGTCGCCATAGAGGATACATTGGAATAAGAGGGCTCTGGCACGAGAGGCCCAAAGATACGCTCATCTTCTTCCCGATGACCGAGGGGCTCATATGGTGGAGCTATCTGGGCAAGATCATCAATGTTAACCCCAGGAAACTTATTGCGTACCGCATGGAGAAAGGCAGTGCGGTAGTTGAGGTGTTTCTCTCGCCAATCTTCGGGGGTCTACTTCACCTTCAGCTTATATTTGGCCCTATGGCGCTTTATGCTGAAGATCTCGCAGCGCTACTGTGTTCTCTTCAGCGACAGTCCTCCAATACCTTAGCCCCTTCTCCTCATTCTCCAGATCCTTCGCCATTTAGGCCTTACTCTCCTCCTCTCTTGCCACCTCAGCCTTCAACTCCTCTATCAGCACCTTCAGCCTTTTCTCTTCGACTTCCGCGATAGATTTAACTTTGGCCAACGCCAGCTCATGCTTCTCTTCCAATCCCCGCATGGTATTGATCAGCTCCTTCCTCTTACCCTCAGAATATTCCAAGTCCGCAAGAGCTTGAGTCAGCTCTGCAACCTCTTTCTTACCGGTCTCCCCCAATTTCCAAGTAGTCTCCTCCAGCTCAGTGAGGGTGTCGCGCTCTTGTTGAACCTCATTCAGCCACTTAGCACTGCTTTGGGAGGCGGCATAGGTAGCCTCCACCTGACGCTGTGCCTCCATCAGCGCCTTCGCCACCCGATGAGTAGAAGAAAAGGCCTTCGCAACACAAGTCGAAATAAATTAGCAACAAAATCAACAGTACAGTCACACTATATATGCCAAAATAGCCAATACTTAAGCCTCAAGTAAATACTTACAAGCAAAGCTTGCTTCTCGGAATAGGCCCCCAACTCAACGGGATCCATCGTACTAAAACGCACTTCCTCGTTGGGGAGTTCAGTGTAGCACCCCAGCTCACTCACAACCTCCGATTTCACCAGCAGCACGCCCTCCACATGTACCTTCTGCCACAACTACACAAGGATGTAAAACCAAATAAGGAATGTAGACGCTCAAGGAAAAATAGCAATGTATCGTAACTTTTACATACCAGTGGCGGATCATATTTGGCCCATTGGACTTGCTCCTCTTTAGAAAAAATAGCCTTCCCCTTTGAGGCCTTCCCACTATCTTTAGCAAAAGAACGGGGATGCTTCTGTCCCCTTTCTTTTATCTCCACTCCCTTTGTCGGTACAACGGGAGTCCTGGCTCGGGGAAGGTGACCTTGAGGGTTGGCTGCAAGCAAAATAGCCCTTGGAGGAGTGGCCTCCACAACCACCACGTCGGCGGCGAGCCTTGGGACCTCCCCACTTGTAGCAAGAGGATCCATGATCCACTCATCAAATAGTTGTTGGGCCTATCCACCAGCAGCAAGTGCCTCATGCTTCGACACCACCTCCAGCAACTTCACTGCTACCATCCCGGTAGGGTTCATTTCCTCTTCAATCCCCACATCTGTTGGGACAACTTTCGGTGTCGGGATCCTCGCTGTTGCCACTACAGGAATAATTTTAGGTTTCCATTTAGTACGAGCCATTCTTACAAATAAAAAGAAAAACAAAGATTAGTTTTTTGAAACCTCACCATCCTCGGTAGTTAAATCGGTATACACAATAACCCCTTGATCTATCCAGCAAAAGAGGCCATTGGGTTGACCTAGTAAAAACTCTACCACACGCCAATGGATGCCTGGCCGAATTTGGATCACAATTTCCGCCTCTCAACGTTGTGTGGGGCTTAAGTCCAGTGATCGGTGCCAGGTGTAAGGATCCTCGGGATTACAATTCCATTTGATATGGAAGGGAAACTCCCCATCCCATAAGGGATTCGGCGCACCCTCTTCTACATTATCCATCGAGGGGAAAATCCAAAACCATTTATCTTTGAAATCCCTGACATGGGATTGCTTAACCACTGGCTTCGGCGTGGTCTCCCTCGTGCTTCCCCAAAACACAAACGCCCCCGCGTGCTTTGTACAAGGCCTGAAAAAGAGATGGAACATGTGGCCAGAGAGTACAAAGCCCAATTCGCTACACATTCGCGCGAGCACAGCCAAAATAATCTACGCGTTAGGGTGCAGTTGCCCGGGGCACAAGCCGAATTCGCGCAGCACGTCCACTATACCGACATCTAGGGGAAACGGAATCCCCAACGCACCTGCTGGCATAACACAGGCACCAAATCTTTCCTAGGGGGTTTCCACATAACGTGCCCCTTCTTCGGCGTCTTCCCCATAACACCACGAGAGCCCCAACCAACAACTTAAAAATCTCACTGGCTTCTTTCTTCTTGATGGTAGAGGGTGTTTGGCAGTCCGCTCCCTCGATTGGAAAAGGTGAAGAAGACTACCCTGCCATAACTTGGGGCGCGGAATGGAACCCGAACAAAAATAACTATCTTAGTGGAAAGAGATAAAGGTCGGCAACAACTCATCAAGAAAAAGGCAAAGAAATTAAGAGCAAAATCAATATTGAATCTCAGAAAGTAAAATCAAGCGAAAGAACAATGAGAGAGCTCACACACTAATATATACAGCAAATCGCATGGAAAACGAAGAGGTATACCCATTTGATGAAGCACAGTCATCATTGCTATTTCAAACGGCAGAAGAAGAAAGGCAGCGTCAAATCAACAGTCGCAGCTCCAGGAAACGACGCCACGCGTGTCCATGGTACAGTCGCAGACCTCTTAAAGGCCCTGAAGAGCCTTCACTTGGGCTCGTTGGGGGGGACTCCTGATATCAAGGCCCACTAAAAGCCCAAATAAGCAAGCCTGGGCTCAAAAACAGACTCCACAGTCAAACTCGCCTTGGTATAGTCCCGTCATGAAACAATTTCAGCAGAGCAGCTAAATGCCCTCAGCGCTACCCACCGCGCTCGGGCTGAAATATCATCGGCGTGACTCTTGCTGATCCGGCGCACTCCTTCTCTTTCCTCTGTCGCATTAAATGCAACTCTGACTGGTAGGGACGAACCATTTAATTCTCCAACTGCTGAAAAGACCCTCAAGAGGCTTGCCACACGCGCACAGCTTGCAGGTAGACCCCACAGATCATCATTACATGCACCCCTATAAATAGCAACACAATTTCTCACTTTAGAGGTAACTGTTACTTCAAGAATATACACTTATCACCCTTCTCAGACAGCTAACTTTAGCATCAGAGGGTTTTCACCGGAAACACTTCCGGTCGGAGACTTATTTTATAGATTCCGAAAACTTCGAGGACAACGGACTTCATTCAACGGATACCATGACATCTTTTAACCTTATTTTAAAAACGAGTTTGAAGTTGTAAATAAAGTGAGAGAATTAGCGACACTCGCAACTTCAAATTCTTATGACTTGACTCATAAAGAAGTTCAATAATATATCAATCAGTATTGACATGAAAATCAATTTTCTATACTCATCCAGGCCAGGCCACCTTTTCACGCTGTTCCTTTTTCTTCCGCATTTATTGCTCAATTATAAGTTGAATAGGCTTACTCATTTCATGATTAAATATTGATTTGTGTAGCAGATAAACATCACAATAAAAAGTTTCATATTCAGTAGTACGTCATTAGTAGGTCTGCGCAGACTTCGCATTTACTATTCTAGAGCCACTATTATAAGATATGGTTGAATTCTTATCTGCTATTGAATTTTGATTGGGATGGTCATTTGGGTCTAATTAATCATATATGACTATAGTATTATATACCGTGGGTGCTGCTAAACGACATAGTTTGGGCATGGATTATTAAAAGAAGAGGGTCCAGGGTGAGTAAAAAAAGAGAGATTTGTTTTTACCAACAAAAGTAACATGAAGTTGAGAATCTCTAGTTCTAAAACTAACTGGAACATGGAATCTTGTAGTCTTCTTCTTCTTCTCACCGTTGATGCCCTTTCGCCCGCCGGGACTGACTACCGGCGTTTATCATCACCGCCTGATCTGATTTAATTTTTCTTCTATTTCAAAGGTCCCACGGTTTTGGACCCATCCCAGTGAAATTCCAAGGAGCTGTTTTCTTCTTTCTATAATTCTTCTCTCATCTGATTCTTTATCATCCATTCAATCCTCCCCCCTTTGAATTTCACTTTGAGTCCCTGCTAAGCGATTACGATTCCTCTCTTCTCTCTTTTTTTTCCTATTTCTGATTCCTTTTTTTTTGGCATTCAATTGAACTATTGATGAATGGCAGTTAGTAGATTCATCCCGATCTAAAATTGTTGTATTTGCCTGTTTGCGCTAATTTTACCCTGTTCTCGAGTTCCAGTGAGTGCATCTGTTGACTTTGATAGCTGACAGATGTTAGGTTCAGGCATGAATCTGATCACTACTGTTATTGGATTTGGAATGAGTGCGACTTTCATAGTGTTTGTGTGCACTAGAATTATCTGTGGGAGGCTTCGAGCTTCTGAATCCAGGCAAATGTTTGAGGTTGAAGCCAGGATTGACCTTGAGCAGGTATATTTGATTTCTTAACCAAAATTCTTATCTAGTTACACATCCATTGAATGCAAATATACTGATTTCTGTATTTGCCTTCCAAGTGTTTGTTAATATTACTGAACGAAAGTCTCTGCTTTTCGCTGACTACTTTTATGGGATTGATTTTGTATTGCACTTCACTAGTATCCTGTTATGGTTTGGAATTGAAGACTAATTAGGTTAATGACCAGGTCAACTTTTGCTAATTTGTTAGCTTAAGTACACTGTTCCCGCTCTTTCTCAGTATTGACAAATCAGTAATTTGGCCAATTTGAGAATTGCAGTTTAGTATTGATATATGGTAGGTTTACACATAGATGTGAAGCAAAGAAAAAGACATTATTTTAGGTGGAATTTGGGTATTGCATTAGGGAATATCGCCTAGTTCCACTCAGCTAATGCTGTGTTATCATTAGTATTGGTATCCCACCATTTCTGAAGTCTCTTTTCTGGCCACCTACCCAATTTAAAGAATCTTTATCAGTATTCTTCATGTTTATGTTTTTCTTTTCTTGGAATTGTCGCCTTTTTCTAATCTTTTGTTCTTCTTGGCAGCCAGAACATCGGATTAATGGTCTTGATCCAGTGCTGGTTGCTGCAATTCCCACTATGAAGTTCAGTCGAGAAGCTTTCAGTTCCGTGGAAGATGCACAGTAAGTTTTCACCTTTAATGTTTCACTTCTTTTCTAAGATTTACGTATATACTCACTTGAGAATACACTTAAATTCCATGTTCTTGTTAAGACAAGAGTCCTTTAATGGGTATGTTGGCTGAACTGTGCCGCAGGTGCTCGATATGTTTAGGAGAATACCAAGAAAAAGAAGTGCTGCGAATAATGCCCAAATGCGGCCACAACTTCCATTTGTCGTGTATCGATGTATGGCTCAGAAAGCAATCGACTTGCCCCGTTTGCCGGTTCCCAGTACAGGACGCAAAACTCATAAGACAAGCAACGATGACAAGTGTGCAGTCCATCGATAGTCCTCAAACATCAGCTGAGCTTTCTCGCCAGTGAGTCAGAATTTACAGCAGTTAGGGAACCATTTTATCCGTTTTGATGGCTGTAGGTACCATTAACTTCCCTTCAACATAGGTTTTACACTTATAAGTAATGATGAAGAATTCAATTACTTTGCTGGCGTGGGATAGAAGTAGAGATTTGTGTAGACTTGTATATAACATTCCTGATTTCCTTGATGGCAAGGTATCGGGATTCGTATTTGGTATTTTTTTCGATTCATTACATACTTGATTATATGTGAGCATGATCATAGGAGTTTTAGCAACTTAAATTGTGTATGCCTTTGCACACTTGACTTGAAGAAAGAAAAATATCAGCATTGAAAGTTCTTAACAAGGGATAAATTAATAATAGTGGTTTTTTCTTTTTCTATTCCATGGGATAAATTGGATGTCTCCTACCATTTTAAGGTGTGGAATAGGTGTTCATTGTATAGGCAATTCAAATTTTATTTTACTTACTATTCGCTATTTGTCAAGTTGACTAATTGTTAATCAACATTATTTGTAACTTAAGCTTAATTTCATGTTCTTAAAAGTCAAATCGACAACGGGATGCATATGATAAAATTAGTACTGTTAGATAAATGTACGATCCATAAAACGATAAATTTGTCAAAACGTGGAAGGGCAAGTCTTACTATATAATTCCTAAAGTTCTTGCAATCACCAGTTTTATCATTAGCTTTAGTTAACAATAATTTACAGGAATCAATGTTATCTTTTTTAGCTTATAAAGGAGTATTTCACAGCCAGGACCCAATAAATTATCCTATAATGATAGCATTTCTTTATAATTATCATCCATCATCATTAATATTCCTTACATCAATTTCTGTACTAAGTACCGCCGCAAACATCATACAAAATAAACTCATTACAATTGGTGGGTTAATGGATTTATAAAATTAATTCAATTAACATATAAAGTAACATTTTGCAATTCAAATTTTGAATCTAATGTAGTTATACTAGTACTGTCTTGCCCTCATTCTAAATTTGTGTATGTGGTTTAGCAAATTTAATAAAATAAAATGATTTTACAACAATTTTAATAATCTTCAACCTTTGTTCTTCGTTGACCTAATACATCGGATTTCTTTGAACTTTATTCTGAACATCTATTTATCCTCAAATCTTCAAACACTTCAAATTATCATAAATTTGCAAAGTTTACCTTCACAGTACAACGTAAATTTTCAGATTGAAAAAAATACAAACAAATGTCTTATTTAATTATTTAAAAATCACACCTAACATAACAAGTTCACTTTTCCAAAGTTCCCAAAACTATTTAGGAGTAGATTTTTACATGGAATCAGGCAATATAAAATATCTCTGTTCCAGTGTATTACATGTATCCCAATATTTGAATAATGAGACATATCTTGTAATGAAACATATTATTTTATAATACCTGATTCCATGTAAACTTTTACAAATGGAGGGTATGAATTTTTAGATAAAGTCCAACCCACATGTGCCACCTTGGATATAGTGAGCACGAGTGCACTCACTTAAACAAGTCCTCACCTTACACGTGGGCCATTTTGCCACGTAAGTTCTTAAACATAGAATTTAAAAGCACATTCAAATTTCACCCAATCATAACGGTTAAATTACTGTACCACAAAATAACAGAGCCGTAAGATCATTAATAAGTGCTCGATCTTTAAGCATATCTAATGCCTCAAAAATCGCCCCTTTCTCTCTCCTCCGCTGTCTTCTTTTCTCTGTTTCTCACCCTCTCTCTTTAAATCAAACAGCATAGATAAACCAATAATGCGTTTTTATTGCTCAATTTAAAGAACCTAAGCAGACAGGGATCCAGCTTCTGACACATTTCCCTGTTAGCGAGAAAGAGGAGAGAGAAGAAACACTTCTATAGAGAGAGAGAATTTGAAAGAAGGTTTGATTTTTGAATGTAAGATCGTGGTTGTCGTCACTATATTACGCCAAAGCTCGGATTTCTTTACTCTATTTTCAAATTTAAGAAACTGGGTCGTCTTTGTTTTATTCAAATTCAAAAGGGTCTTCGAGTATTCGACCGTTTGAAGTCTGCTTCTCTCTGACAAAACAAATAACCCTACTGGGCATTTCTGATTATTGAAGTTGAAAACTTGGGCTGATTTCTGACTTTGAAGGCATTAGGGATTTGAAGTTTGAAGGTAAAGCTTTGATGGGCTGCTAATTGGTTCTTCAATAGTTTGATCTGTGAAAATCAAGCTACGTTTGAGTGAGAAAAGGAGAAAAACTGTAGTTCCTGAGGCTTAAAGGTTGGTTCTTGATGTGGATTTTGCTTGCTTTATTCTCTTTAAAAAGGGAGCTTTCTTTATGTTTTGTTTGTTCTTGTCTATATGCCTTGGCTTTTGAGCTTCATTTTGATCACCTATAATCTAACTCTTCTATTGGGAATATTTTCTCTTTTATTCTGTAGATTTCACTCAAAGGGGGCGAGGGAGCTTTGCAATTTGAGGTATACTTTAGTGCTTATTATGTTATTAGAATAACATGTAGTGGGTTTAGTGAATTGATCCCATCTTTGATGAATTTAACTATTCAAGTACACTTTGATGTGTAATGTAAACAACTGTAGATAGAGACTCGTTTCTTCTCTTCAAAGGAAAGTCTTATTCTCACTCAATCCACCAGCTACTTTTATTTATGAGGATAAAAATGGCAACACAGTAGAATCCATTTTTTCCTCCATTAAATCTTGGCCATCAGTTTCAAGATCGTGATGATCTTACCTATACAAGAAGATAATTTTGATGCGAGTTTCTACCTGTTGAACAGTTGAAAAGTAAAGTTGCTGCATTGATTCTTTTTCTTCACTTCCTTCTACACCCTTTATGGTCTACGGTGTACTAATATGATACTTGACAAGTCTTAAGGGTAGTCTTGGTATTTCAACAATCTTTCACTTTCATGATTTGCTCTGTAATATTTTCATGATTATGTTAAATCTGGCTTCGGTTAGCATTTATTTATGAGTTGAGAAAGCTAAGGACACAACTCGTGTGGTTTCTTTTTAAGAGCCTCTGATTTTTTTTTTTGGTCGGCGGCTAGTTTTTGATTGATCATAAAAGCTTATGGAAGCACTTGATTGATGTTGGCTTATTTGTTTATAATTCTTGTTTTGTTTTAAGACTAATTTATTAATTTCATTTGTTTGATGATTGCAACTGCTCCACTGTCTTTGAATTTTCTATACAAATTTCACACCTTCCTTGTTTCTTCCTTTTCTTTGGTCATCTCTCTGAAAGTTGTCATCTTTTTTCAGTAGTTGGAGTTTTGGAGTTCCAGTTTCATCAATTTAACAGAGAAATAATGGTGGAAGATAGAGGCAAAGGAGTAATTGAAGAAATTCAAACAGTGGAAGACTGGTTATTACATGATAAAGATCTTGTTCCATTGGCACTTAATAAGGCCAGACAGGTTAAGGTTTTTCCTGGGAGATGGAAAATGATAGTTTCCAAGCTGGAGAAAATCCCGGAGCATTTATCTGACTTATCGAGCCACCCTTGCTTCTCCAAGAACGCACTCTGCAAGGAGCAACTGCAGGCCGTTTCAAAGACACTCAAGGAGTCGATCGAATTGGCAGAATCTTGTATCAGCGACAAGTATGAAGGCAAACTCAGGATGCAAAGCGATCTTGACGCTTTATCGGGAAAACTCGATTTGAATTTACGCGACTGTGGACTTCTGATAAAGACCGGAGTTCTTGGCGAAGTTACCTTGCCTTATTCCGGGGCTAGTTCATCAGCACAACCTGAAGAAGCCGCGATTCACAGCAACATAAGAGAGTTGCTGGCGAGGCTTCAGATCGGGCACTTGGAGGCGAAACACAAAGCTCTCGACAGCCTTGTCGAGGTAATGAAAGAAGATGAGAAGAATCTTCTGGCCGTTTTAGGGCGGGGCAATATTGCTGCTCTAGTCCAGCTTCTAACAGCGACATCCCCCCGAATCAGGGAAAAGACAGTTTCTTTGATCTGCTCCCTTGCCGAATCAGGGAGTTGCGAGAATTGGCTCGTTTCGGAAGGTGTTCTGCCACCCCTCATTAGGCTCGTCGAGTCGGGTAGCACTATCGGCAAAGAGAAGGCCACGATATCGCTTCAGAGGCTGTCGATGTCAGGCGAAACGGCTCGAGCCATTGTCGGACATGGCGGGGTTAGGCCATTGGTTGAAATCTGCCGAATCGGCGATTCGGTATCGCAAGCTGCCGCTGCTTGTACGTTGAAGAACATTTCTGTTGTACCTGAGGTTAGGCAGAATCTTGCTGAGGAAGGGATTGTTATGGTCATGATCGATCTTCTCGACTGTGGGATCCTGCTAGGGTCGAAAGAATACGCTGCGGAATGCTTGCAGAATCTCACTGCCAGCAATGACAGTCTACGAAGGGCCGTGATTTCAGAAGGCGGAATTCGTAGCCTTATAGCGTATCTCGACGGCCCATTGCCTCAGGAATCGGCGGTTGGGGCATTACGAAACCTGGTCAGCTCGGTTTCCGCTGAAATGTTGGTATCTCTCGGTTTTCTCCCGTGTTTAGTTCATGTTCTAAAATCGGGGTCGCTAGGTGCACAGCAAGCGGCTGCTTCTGCAATTTGTCGGGTTTGCAATGCTGCGGAAATGAAAAGACTTGTGGGCGAAGCGGGTTGTATTCCTCTATTGATCAAGTTGCTCGAAGCTAAGTCGAACGGTGTGAGAGAAGTTTCGGCACAGGCGATGTCGAGTCTAGTGACCCTTTCGCAGAATTGCAGAGAAGTTAAGAAGAACGACAAGAGTGTGCCGAATTTAGTGCAGTTACTCGATCCAAGTCTGCAAAACACTGCTAAAAAGTATGCTGTGTCGTGTCTTGCGGCGCTGTCCCCATGTAAGAAATGCAAGAAGTTGATGATTTCGTATGGAGCGATTGGATATCTTAAGAAGCTCACTGAGATGGACATTCCCGGGGCAAAGAAGCTGCTTGAACGATTAGAAAGAGGGACATTGAGAAGTATTTTCAGTAGGAAGTAGATTAAAATAAGTTGTAACTGTGCTTTTGTATGATAAAGTTTCAATCTTTCTTCCTCGATGTAGTCATCTGTGTTTGTTTCATTGTCCACATGAAACAAGCTCAAGTACTAAAATGGGATCATCTATTTAGCTGAATTGCCAATAATCTATGCTATATTTATGTAAAACTTGTAGTATAAGATAATGTTTGCTGTGAATGATGCTTGAAAGATGAAATTATGCAGGCTGATTATGTTGGGTATTAATATTTGATTATGATAAGTTAATAATGGATTACAGGCTACAGCAATGCAGTGAAGAGACAGCAGGATGTTGAAGCAAGTAAAGTTTTGATTTTTCATCGTCATAATTTGGAACTTAGCAATTTGGAGTTTTTCGTTTTGGTTTTGGATTAAATTCCATTTCAAATTTCAAATCAAAGGTAGATTAGTAATTATTAGCTGTCATTAATGATGAATTTAGCAAGTTGAATAGAGGCATAATAAGGAATTTAAAAACTAATACCTGGCTCAAAAAATACAATGCCACCTGTAATTTTCAAAATGATCGATTTCCCCTTTTAACTTGATAAGAAGGATTAGTTACCTCCCTTAACTTGTTAAAAATGCACCAGTTAACCCCTGAATGAAATGTGTCAGAATCTGGTTGGTTTGACTTTTTAAAGATTTCATTTTTCTGATTTTTCTCTTTTTAACCAAAAGTTGACACGTTGCATTGAAGAAGTAAACTTGTGCATTTTTGCCAAGTTAAGGGGGGTAACTGGTCCTTTTTACCAAGTTAAGGGGATAACTGATCCTTTTGAAAGTTAAAGATGGTATCGGGTTTTCTGAACCAATTTCAGGGAAGTCTTGATTCATTTGGCGGGAATTTAACAAGTAAAAGCCTGCAGAGAAAGAATCCTTAGAAAATTGAAAATTGCAATAAATAATTGTAAGAAATAAATCCTAAAATAAGGGAAGAGCAGCCAAAGATAGTGTTGGGTAGAGCAGTAATCAAATAGTCCCCACCGCTGAATAAGTTGTACATCGCCATCAAATCACTGATCACAACACGCCACCAAACCATTACTTAATTGTTTTGTTCTATTCCTCAATTCCAATTTCGCATTCAATTCCATCGTCATTAATGTTTTGTTTTCTGGTCTCACCTGTTACTCCTGTTTCCTAATATTAAAATCACCGTTCTGAAGTGTAGTATAGTCTGCTAAGTACGAAATATGCATTGTATTATTGTACCATTAAATGATGGAAGCAAATAACCAAACTTGTGGTAGTTTTAGATGAATTGGGGCAACATGGGCTTGAGAAAGCTTTGAAATGGGATGGGCTTCCAATGGAGTCCAGCCCAATCCAAGATATTCAACGCCTAGCCTACTCTTTCCACTTCTTCTCCTTCTTATATTCTCCATGGCACTCTGCCTCTCTTTCCGGTCATTAAGCTTCAAATTTTTGGCGGGCGCCCAACCTAATTTAGCTGTTGGATTCCATCGGACTTTAATTAGACGAGTATGCAGCGGACACGACGTTGCTGATTACAGCGCTTATCCTTCACTTACATGCTCTCGTTGCTAATCCAATTTGGCAGGTTAATTACCCTCAACCATTGTTACTGCTGTTGCTTTCTTATTCGCTCCAATTTTACCCTTCCGCGCTCGATTTTTTATTTTCTCTAGGAAATTACTAGTTCTAGCTGAATTTGTAACCAATTGTTCTGATGCTGGTTAGTAATCATATTCATGTTTATGTATTATCACATTCTTTGTGAGCTTGGCCGTACAAAAGCATTTATTTTTTCTGCATATAGACGAAAGAAACCAAATCATTTGCATCTTCTTTTTTCCTTCTCTGCTCCTTTTTCATTTCAATAGGGCTATGCTTTTGCATGATTTTTTTTTGAAAAACCTCTGGAGAGACTGGGTGAAATATCGGGGCGCTCGTTCCAACTAGGTTAAATGTTTGGTTGAATGAAAAAATCATTCAAACCAAACGGGAGAGTAATCCTATTACAAGAAAAGAAAAAAAGACAATGATGTAAGCTTGCTAGAATTAAGTCCTCTTCCCTTGGATTATCCTCAAAAATTGCCTTGTTTCTTCTTCTCCAAATGTTCCAAGCAACAAGAAACCACAACGCGTTAGCAAAGTCTCTACACAATCCCATGCGAAAAATAGTGCGCCAACATAATAAGAAGTCGTAGCCTTTTCCCGGTATGACTACCATAATCCCAAGAGCTCGGAATAAATTACACCAAACATTTCGAGCTTTCGAACAGTGGAACAAAGCATGCTCCATGGTTTCAATCTCCTCGCAAAAAGG
>CATIWQ010114279.1:0-20299 GCA_949673415.1 Euphorbia schlechtendalii | reverse complement strand
AACCCATATATGACATGGACTGGAAATATATCCAATTTATCCTAGTTATGACATTAGAGTTATATCACCTACTCCCACACTACCTTAAAGAATTTTGGAAAATTGGGTCCAAGAGGTGGATGTAGTGTCTTTTAAGATACTCTAACATATCAAAAGGATATATTTTTGTGGGGGAGCAAGCGGATAGATCTGTAAAATTTGAATCATGAAATATCAATTTCTTAGAAATGAGTTCTATAAATTAGATGTATTAGGCAAAAACATGTCCTTTTTATTAAGACTCTTGAACTTAATATTTTGGATATATCTTCAAGTGGGAGTAATTCAAATGTATTGGTTCATAATGATCACATTAATAAGGGATCTTGTTCCATGGGGGAGCTGAGAACCCAAATTGTTATTGGTCTAAATGGGAGCCAATCTTATTGGTCCAAGTGGGAGTCAATTTTTTTTAACTCAAGTGTGGACTTAGATCATTATAATATTTTTGCTTCGAGTGGGAGCACAAATTGAGCTTGAAAGGAAGAATTCCGAGTTATAATAAATATAAGAGACATATTTATAAGAATTTGGAGCCTACGTAATAAAATGGGAAATTGTTCCAACCTTGAAAATTAAGTGTTTAAAGGGAGATGAATAGTTTCGTATGACGGAAGAAGAATTAAATTGACTTGCCTGAAGGACATAAAAATATTGAGAACAAGAGGATTCCCAATGTAAAGTAAAAGCATTAGGCTTATAGTTAAGGGATACGTATATTCAAACTGATAAAATATGTTATAAGAATATATTCTTTCCAGTTGCGAGAATTACATCTATATGAATTATTTCAACTTCAGTAGTTGTATCTTCCATGAAGTTACATCAAGTAGATGTATGGACCTCTATTCTCAGTGGAGAATTATAATGAGAGATCTATATGGAAAAATTAAGAGGATTTTCCCCAAAGATTTGCAAACACGAGATTTCTTGAATTGAATAAGTCAATTTATAATCTCATGGGGTTTTAAGGATATGGTATTTAGAATGGTAAAGGAGAACCATTATGTATATACCAAACTGGTGAAAGATTGGGTGTCGAGTAACTTCGAGATGTAAGTTATGGTAAGGTTAGCATAAGTCCCAGGATCGAGATCTAAATGGATGGATAAGATAATTAGTATCTTTATCTCTGGAATCTTGTACAAAAAGAGTTTGAGAAAGATTCTATATGCAGAATAATGATCCCATAAGTATTCCGATGACTAAGAATATGATTCTTAGTGTAAGTATTTGTCCTGAAACTCCTATCAGGTGGGAGGATATGAAAAATGTTCCACATATTGGCATTACATATGCTATATTATATCGGACCTAATATAACTCATGTTATGTGTATTGAAGTGATATATTAGTTCATTCCAGTAATAGAGCACTGGAAGGCCGTTAAGAAAGTTGTAAGATACTTGTGTATGTCCATTGGTTATGCTCTAATATATTGAACTAAGGAAATGGACCGTATAGAATAATACATAGGTGTATATTAGCTAAGGTTAAGGGTGGGATTGTGTTTTTCCCAGTTATGATAAAAGATTTTATTTGATAAAAGGGAATATTGAGCCTTCTTATGCTGAGTGCTCTAAACAAAATGTTGACTATTTATGGAGATAGTCAAACATCGATATCTTATGCGATAGACCCAAAATATCGTAGTGAAAATAAGTATATCGATATCAAGTATCTAATTTGTTGTAAACTAAGTAACACGAGGAAAGGTCAATATGAGGTTATTTATCTACTCATTGCATACTTGTAAATTTGTTTACGAAGTATGTCTCTGAAAGATGTATATGTGAAATATATCAAAGAGTTAAAATATGCGTAGATTATAATTATTCGTTTACCTCATTTATTATACCCTTCAAATTGTGCACGATGTTGTGTTAATATAAATGTGTTTTATTCTATGAGCAATGTATGTGTGTGTTTATGTTATGTACATATTTTATTTTTTCGTTCATAGCATGTCGAACAGAGAAGTAACCCACTCACATGGGTGTTTACCCTACTGTTATCACGAGGATACAGACTAGGATGAGATTGATTTTGAACAACTATGTGTAGTTTAGGAACCTGTTCAAAATCGTGAATCGACTTGTTGAGTAACAAGAAAATTACGTGCCGAATCCAAAATGGAATCGGGTAAGAATTGTGTAGTTTACATGACAGTTAGTCATGTTCTGTCTGAATAGCTAAAGGTAGTTCATCTAGTCGAACAAGGTTAAATGCTAGGTGCATTGTAACTGAAACCTTTATATGGTGTTAGTTAATGTGATAAGGCATGCGCTCCTTTATAAGGGTAGAAAGGAAAGAACACCATGGCACGTTATCAAATTAGAAGAGGAACAAGTCCTTGTAATAATGTGTGCTTAGCAACCATGAGATGAGAAGTTTGTACGATGTACAAGGATCTTAACTTCTGTAATGTGAGACTCAGTCCATAAAACTAAAGAGTTGTTGGACCTTACCCTCAATACTATTGAGTCATCTTGAGAAATAAGAACTAGTAAGGGAGATTTGATCAATCATCAAGAGATTATGATAAGATTCGATCTGGGAGAGATTGGTTGGTGGACCGAACTAGTTTTGTATGGAATTGATAGCTCGAAAGGAAGAATTGGCCAAATGAACATTCACCATAGTTCTGTCAGTTCACCGGCTAACCTATCGTTACATTTGTTGTAAGATAGTGAACGACGGATTAAGGCTTCTAAGATCCAAAAATGATGTGGAAGTGGGTGATTGTCGACCAATCTAGGGTAAAACATACGCACTATATATCAATGCGATATTATTTTTTATACTATATATTAACTTATATGGTTAAGTACCATTCAGAATCGTCTTGACAGACCCTAACGGGTAGAAGATGTTTTCTGAATTGTAGATGTTAATCTATTTGGTAAGTACCACTCAGGATAGTCTTGGCAGACCCTAACAGGTGCAAGACAAAGCATTCCTGATAGTATGCCCGTCGCACAACTTCACAGTATACAGAAGATTTGATAACCTTGTACGGAATATAACCCGTCAAGTGCGAGTTGGAGATGTTGGAAATACTCGGTCCGCCCGTGAGCGGGTCAATCGGGTTAAAGGATCCAATCCAATTTAATTATTTGAACTAAATTGAAAAGTTATAGAACTTAATGAATTAATTACAAATAATTAAGAGTTTAAAGACTTAATGGTAATTAGTCAATTTCATTATATATATATATATATAATGCTCGGCCGAATGTAATGAAAAGAGAATTCATATTATTGAATTCAAATTAATTATACATTCCATTTTTTCAACCAATTATCTCTCCCGAGTTTTTTCGTCTCACGACGAAACATCGCAAATCGATCGTTATCGATCCTCGTCGCTGCAAAAGTTGTGGATACACATCCATACTCCGACAAACTGCGAGATGGATCCGATTCGGCATTCAAGCGGCGTTCTTCGATCTTGGGCAACGGAAAAGGTATTTACCGAATTCATTTTCTTATTTACGTTTTCCTTTGGATATAAATTTTCTTTCCTACTAATTTTTTGTATCATAATTTGTTTGTAGTTTTCACGTTCAGAGTTTTTGGTGTGGAATATATGAACAATCTAAATTAGATATTTTATTAAGTTTCCACTATAATTGTCTCTTTCAATGATGATTTCGTTGTTACACAAGAAAATTTTGATATGTTTACTGATGGGTTGAGCATCATTTGAATACAGTCCAAAATGTGTGTCCATCTTGCATATAAAGTATCCAGAATTGTAAGACCGTTTGGTGTTACGTAGTATGTTGTAGTTCTTTTAGGTGTAGATTTTTTATGATGTGAAATATAAAAATATAAATTTTAGAATTGTTTTTCTTTTTGAATTTTTTACTAATTCTTGTCACATGTTATTCTTATATTTCATATGTTTTTCTAATTTTGATAAGATGTCACATGTTATTCTTATATTTCATATGTTTTTCAAATTTTGATAGAATGTTTTTTTATGAAAGAAAGTATTTCTGCCCAATTTCTAGATAGTGGCTATTGAACCTACGATTCAACATTTTTAAAAATTGTGTAAGAATAATTTTGTTTAATTTGTCATATCTCATGTTTACTTAGGCTCTGATTGGAATCAAGTTTTGTAAGAATCATAAAGGATAGGAAATGAAAGGATGGAGACATAAGGGATAGAATTTGATAGAAACATAAAGGATAATGTATTTTTATGTTTGGAAGAAAGGGATGATTTTTTAAAGTAAGGTAAATATAAAATTACTTGTATATCCTTACAAATAAAAATATTAATGAATAAAATTATAAACATAAGGTTAAAGATGTAATCTAAAATTTATATTGAGTATAATGGAAATTGAGTATAATGGTCGTGAACGGACGGAATATGCTCCTTCCATTTTCTCTCTAATTCCGTAGCTTCTTCCTCCCAAACAAGGGAAACGAGTACCCCTCCCTTACCATCCCTCTGGTTCCTGCTTCCCAAGCAGAGCCTTAGTTATGATATGGGTAAATGAGTATAACTTCCTTGATATTTGCATTAATATACCAATGCCCCTTGAATTTTTAAATATAATTTGTACCTCCCAACCTTTTTGATTTCATCCAACTATTACCCATTTTCTGTTAATTTATATAACTTTTCCATCTAAATTTTATCTCCTTTGTTTGTTCGTCTATCTTATTTTCCATCGGATTTCTCATCCTCTTGTCTCTTTTTTAGATCTACTATCCGAGTACTTGTTGCTCAGGTCCTTTCCCCATATTGTTCCTGTTTTTAATCTCAATTTTCATTTTTAACCTATTGAATCTAATCCAAACAATTTCTAATTACTTTTAATTTGATTTGAGCTAAACTTACGGGGCGTAGCAACACTATGGTGATGAAATTTTAAACTTATTAATTTCTTTTTTTTTTGAATTAACTCAAATTATTTCCAAGATGATGGATATTACAAAATTAAATTGGCTTATATAATATGTAAGTTATGTGAAGAAAACTCAAGGTCTTGTTCATCGTAAAAAATGAAGTGTGAATTTGGATTTGTTGCTCTACCAAGTCTTGCTTCATTACGACTTGCAAAAAAAAGACCTTAGCAGTAAATTGGAATTAAAAAATTGGAAACATAAGCAGAAACAAATTGGGGAAAGGAAACCGATAGAGATTAATGCATACTCTGATAGTACATTTATAAGCAAAACAAGATGATGAGAAATTGGATTTAGATGAAAGGTAGGTGAACAAACAAAAAAGACAATGTTAAATATGTCATATAAAAAACATTTGGATAGAAAATTTCTAAATATTAATAAAAAGGGGTAACAGTTTTTTTTTTTGGTAAAAAAAAGGTATGGAAATAAAAAATAAGAAAATAAAAAGTGTAATGTAAAAATTTAGGGTAATGAATTAATAAACTATAATTATGTATTAAAATCTAAATGCAGGTGAAAAAACATGTATTTACTTATATTTATGTGAAAGTGAAATGCACTTCAAAATTAAATTACGGTTAAAAAACGGGAAAGTAAAGGAAAGCATTATGTACTCTAGTGTAGAGGATTTAATGGATCACATAATAATGCCAAGTGTCATATACATAGCCTTAATTTTTCTTCAAATAGTCCCTCTCGTCTTCTCTCTTCTCTGTTTATTCGTTTCTCTTGAAGAAACTGCTCTCTGTAATTGATCTTTTTATCTTTGTTGCAGTGTGTGATAAGCATTAATAATCTCTGCCATGGCTGTGGTAGAGCTTGCATCCCCTGCTACTCGAATTAAAGCTTCTTCCCAGGCTCAGCTCTCCCTTTCATCTAAGCATTTCTCTCTTTATCTTCGCCGTTCATTTCTGCCTCTCCCTCAATCCAGAAACACTAAAATCACTTGCTCTATCAAGTATGTTTCTGTTTAAGTTTGATTTTGTTTTTTTAATTATTATTAGATATGTGAGTTTTTGGATCACTTTTTCAGTCAAGTTCAAGTTCAAGCTCCAGTTCCAGTTCCAGTTCAGATTAAGGAATCTACAGAAAAGTCTGATTGCTTTGGTGTTTTCTGCCAAACATATGATCTTGTTGCTGTATGTGTTTTTTACCTTCATATGCCTTGTATATGTTTGTTTAAATGCTCAAATAGTGCGTGATGTTTTTATTTCTTCTTAATTAGCTAACCTGTCTATAAGTTGGTATGATGTTCTGTTCTCTTGTAATGGTACCATCTTTCAGTAAACCCAAACATATTCGTTACTGAGTAAAAGTGGAGGCCTTCACTTGAGTAAGGTCAATAACCTCACCAAAGAAAAAGGGCTCTAAAAGCTACTTATTAAAAAGATTAGAATACGAAAGTCCAGTGATAACAAAATCATCGGAAAGAGAATTAACAAAATCGTATGCAAAGTCCGCCACTGTTCATCATTCGTACTCCATTACTAACCAACCCAAACTAATTCTTTATTAAACCTACATCTTTTGCTTGATTCTAAATTAAACACTCCTAACTGATTCGAACTCGGAATCTGAAAATGCATGTAGCCATGATTAATGGTTAAAATTTCACCAATTCGAAACTATAGGTTTGTTTGATTGAGCTTCTTTCAACAACATTAGGGACATTTTGGTAATTTAGCCTTGCAAAAATTGCAGTAGAGATTTTACCATGAAATTTATCTTACCTATTTCCTTGTTTATAAATCATTTGATTTGTTAGACTTGCCTTTTGTTTTCATGCATGTTATTCTAGAAATTGAAATAATGTCTAATTCCGTACTTTGGCCTGTTTTCTTGTTTGTTTAGTTTTATATGAGTAATTTATATAATCTCATGTTTGTTTGTGGTGACAGGAAGAGGAGACAAAATCATGGAAGAAAATGATCAACATTGCAGTTTCTGGTGCTGCTGGAATGATATCTAATCATTTACTTTTTAAAGTAAGGCCTTCTTGTTTGTTTCTATGGAATATCTGCAATTATATAGGTGTTATATTTTTACACGTTTTTGCGCTTCTATGTCTTATAAAATGTTTGAGAAAACATTGTTTTGAATGTGATTACTAACTTGTTTAATTTGGGTAGCTTGCATCCGGGGAGGTATTTGGGCCAGACCAACCTATTGCTTTGAGACTATTGGGATCTGAAAGATCAGTTCATGCTCTTGAAGGTATAAACTTATATCATGTTAATTCATCAATTTCACATTGTTGTGCAAGAAGCTTTTGATCATATTTGGCATAAACGCATATACTATATTGTATAATCTTATTGTAGGCATAATGACCTATTCAGCCTTGTCCTGTCAACTAATTGACCTTTGGTTTCAAAGTTACTCTTTTGCCCGTATCATTACCCTTCAAATTTGGCAACAGGGAATGGTATAATGTGCATAATGATATCATGATGAAAAGAGATTATGTATCAGAAATGTGATTAAAGTAGTTTCGCATGCTTCTCTTTGTCGTTATTCTTTCTTACTCTTTTACCGAATGCTGGTTTGTTTGAGTACCTGCTAGCTTTTATACGATCTTGCATTCAACTTATATTTGTTCATGCTCTTAAAAATGTAGGAGTTGCAATGGAACTTGAGGATTCTTTGTACCCTTTGTTGAGAGAAGTAATCATCGGAATAGATCCTTACGATGTGTTCCAAGATGTGGAATGGGCTCTTTTGATCGGTGCAAAGCCTCGAGGCCCTGGCATTGAACGAGCGGACTTATTGGATATAAATGGACAGATTTTCGCTGAACAGGTACCACTCCTACTTACATCTTTTGATGTCATTTAGCCATTATTATAAATAATCTCTTGTCAATGCAATAGGGAAAAGCTCTCAATGCTGTTGCATCCCGTAATGTTAAGGTGATAGTAGTAGGCAACCCTTGTAACACTAAGTAAGAATAAAGATATATATATATTTCACTTTTCATACTATTTTCCGGTCCTTGATAATTATTCATGTCTTGTTGTAATCGTTTGAAAAATGCAGTGCTTTAATTTGTTTGAAAAATGCTCCGAACATACCTGCAAAGAATTTTCATGCTTTGACAAGATTAGATGAGAACAGAGCTAAATGCCAGGTAAGAACATCTATGGTTACCGTTATCCTGATGAAATCCTGTAGATTAAATTTTTAGTGTTCGGTTGCAGCTTGCCCTTAAAGCAGGTGTATTTTATGATAAAGTGTCAAATATGACCATCTGGGGTAATCACTCTACCACTCAGGTGAGTGTTTTGGTCGAAAAGCTATCTGCTGTCGTGAACTTTTCTTAAAAATCTCTATGATTTTGGACAGGTTCCAGACTTTTTGAACTCTAGGATCAATGGTTTACCTGTCAAAGAGGTGATCAAAGATCATAAATGGTTAGAAGAAGAGTTCACTGAGAAGGTCCAGAAGGTAAAGACATACTGATCTTTTTGTGTAAAAGGTGGAATTTGAGTTTATTTAATGTGTATTTTGCAATAAAAATATGCAGAGAGGTGGAGACCTTATTAAGAAATGGGGACGATCTTCTGCTGCATCCACTGCTGTGTCCATTGTTGATGCTATTAAGTCTCTTGTTACTCCCACCCCTGAGGGTGATTGGTTTTCATCAGGAGTAACTCCTTTTCTCTTAATTTCATCTCCTATCTCCTCATAACCATCATCATGTATTGCCATTTAGTATTTGCATGTAGGATCAAATGCACTTCTGGTATCAATAAGATATTATTCGAATTAGTTTGCATATATATGTATATGATTCTTATAAAAACTATGCAATGCTATGTCATTTTGGAACGATTTGATTCAAATTACTGAGTTGAGGGACCATATCGATAATTAAAGCTCATCGTGACACAAATGCAGGTTTATACTAATGGAAATCCTTATGGCATAGCAGAAGGTTTAGTTTTCAGCATGCCATGCAGATCAAAAGTAAGTTTTGCACTGAAAAAAATTCCTCTCTATTGCTTTTGGTTGTGATTCCGATGTCATGGCTTCACTTGACAGGGTGATGGTGATTATGAACTTGTGAAGGATGTAATATTTGATGACTACCTTCTCAAGAAAATTACTAAGGTTTGCAATCATCAACAGAATTAACTGGAAGATTTGTTTTTGCCCAACTAATGTGATATAATAAATTTGAGATTAATTCTGTGCACATCGAAGTCTGATAGACGTCTGAGTCTAGTTCATGTCAAACCTCAAATTTCGTTTTATCGACTACTACAAGGAGAATTTTGTTACTTATAATTTAATGAGATTTGACCCATGATCTCAGTAAAATCGAATTATTTTCAGCATAATTTTCGCTAGAAAGTTGTAACAGACTTCAGTGAACCAAGATTAAAGTCCAATGATTGTCTGGTAGTGGTGATGAATGCATTTAACCCTGAACTCAAATGGGTTACACTTAGGATCTTACATACATTTCAATTTGTATTTGGCAGAGTGAAGCTGAATTACTGGCCGAGAAGAGGTGCGTAGCCCACCTTACTGGAGAGGTAAGCTTCATGTCTATTTATTTATTTATTTATGATCTTTCTATCTTTGCCTGTAGCTTTCGCCTATTCACCTTGAATTCTTTAGTACCTGTGCAATTACAAAATTATTATTTGATGTATGGATATTATGGCCTTTTCAACATGATTTCGTCAGCTTAAATTTACTATACAAGGTTTGTGTAGGTTAGCCCCATAAAAATCTGGGCAGGCTTCAAAAAGTTGTTTCAGTCTCTATGTATTATACGTCGCCTATGTATAATATATGGGAGATAAAATAATAAAACGTTAAGTTTGAATGGTGTATATAGGGAATTGCATTTTGTGATCTACCAGAGGACACGATGCTTCCCGGAGAAATGTAATCAATCAACCACTCAAATGAAGCTGTTTGGTTCTGAAGCAGATGTTGTATTTAAAACATTTGTATTTGTTGTGTTTGAATAATAACATTGATTATAATAGCAAACTTGTCCTAAATTTTAAGAAATGTATTAGATTATGAGAAAATAGTAGATTTTGTAACGGAGTTCATATGCTATTTTATACGTTTGCTATTTCCGTTATTTTTTAGTTTGCCATGCTCGGATTGTCTTTTCAATCAGAAACAATTCCAGCATCTCATATCAATTCCTTGCATTGTTTTACATTGACTGTTAAACAAAATTAATATAGAAACCCAATTTCATTAAATTGTTTAATTGATGGAAGCTGTAAACACAGAAATGATAAATCAAACAGTGGCCGCACTTGTGTTGGACTCGACAAGGACACAACATCCGTTAAAATCCATGTCAGACCCGTTAATGTGCTCTCATCATAGTAGAAGCTATTGAATCCAAACTCATAATTTCAAAGTAAACATGATGTCGCGGGATTCAAATTGTCAAATACTGACAAGACAATTAAAGTTAGAGGACTAGGCCAGGTCTGTCCAGCGTAACCACTCCGATGCTAAAGTTAGTTTCTAGGAGAAATAACAAGTATAATGTAAGCAATTTGGTAGAGAATTTATGTATACCTTGCTCCTCAGTGATTATGCTTTATATATATGACCATATGACCGTTGTCATCAATGTGAGAGTTATGATTGATGTCTTAATGAGCTTGTTTGTAACGGCTCCAACGGCTCTTTTCTGTATTTGAGTGTTTGTCACGTGACTCTCTCTGTGAAAGTCATGTTTCCTTTGCCTTTTGGGCTATGTTGTGGGCTTGTGGGCCCCTCTAATATATATTTTGTTATCAGATGTCTCCCCAAACATTGTGCAACTCCTTTTAAGGGTCGGTCGGCATTATTTTGTTGTCGCAATTTTGATGACTTGATTATAGGAAAACATGATAGGTTTGGTGTTGTAGACTGACCCTCTTTTTTATGGTGAAAAGAGCCGATCAATTGCTGTATTACGAGGCATGATTATACCGACCTTAATATTCGTTGTGGTTGAAGACCGACGTCTGTTTGATTTTGTGGGAGCGACCCTCAATCTTTTTTTTATCTAGGTAATGTCACCGACCTTCAATTTGTTTAGGAATTATTAAATATTAAACGCTTCTTATAGCGCATGACTTATAAACGCGACGTTTGGATGCTTGACTTGCTCAAGAAGTTGCCGCTCTGTCTTTCCCGCAATTAATCATGTAATCATTATTCTTTTGAATTTCAAAATTTCTCTTTTCCCAAAAACCTATAAGAGGGAAAAATAACCTCTTTCCACTTTTTACGCATTTTCAACTATCCTCTGCATCCTTATCTTTGAAATCTCATTTCTTCTTAGTTTTCCGGTAAGTTTTCTACATCTTCACGCCATGAATAGATTCATAGTTTCTTCATCTTCTTCTTCTTCTTCTTCTGATTCTTCCATAAACAAGGACAAGCATAGCAGCTCCGTTCATTCCACTCATCTAATCGATGCGATTCCCCTTAGATCATTCCATAAAGGGGGAAATGCAGGCCCTTCCATCGCTGCTCCTAGCAACCCTTCTTCAACCGTTTCCCCAAATCTCCCGCAAGCTCTTATCCCTTACACTCTTGCGAACCTTCCACCCATTGATTTGGGTCTTTCTTTCTTCAACCCTGAGCCTTCCGTTAACGTACCTAAAATCTTAGAAACAAATCCAAAATTCGATGTTTTGGTGCATTCTGACATTACTGTAGAAGAGGTAGAACATTATATGAATATCCTATGCCTTAAACCGGGCCTTATAGGTTCAATTCCTACACCGAAGGATACCGTTGACAAGCCTCCCGAAAATACTATGGCCGTATACATTCAGCATATTGAGTGGGGCTTGCGAATGCCGTGGAGTCGAGCCGTAGCAGATATAATGAGGGAGTTTCGCATAAGTCCACCTCAATTAACACCCAATTCCCTTCTGCAACTGCTCCTCTTGGATAAATTATGTAAGGATTTGACAATTTGGCTGGATGGAATGGTTTTCAAGCATTTCTTTCATCCCGTTCAAACTAAAGGGGGAAATCTACTGTACTTTGCTCCCGCTCATCTAAAATCGTGGCCAATTTTGAAGAAGGAGTCCGTTCGCTTCTCGAAATCTAAATGGTTTTGGGTTCATCTAGATGAAGGTGCGAAGGCGGTTCACAAAAATGCCATGTTTCAGAAGGGGTTCCCCTTCCCCACTACCTGGAACCGGGTGCATGGAAATCCATCTTCTTGGAAAGAAGATGGTTGGTTAGTTGAATTTTAAGGGAAGGTGGTGCATTACCTTGATCAAATGGAGGTTAATAGGTTGAATTGGATGGAAGATGTGCATGTGCTTAACAATCCTTCACAGTACAAATATGCAGAGACCACACCTCAAATAGTGGATTTACTTCACATAAGCGACAAACCAAGTAAATTTCTTTTATTCAACCTTTAATTCCTTTTGACTGTTCTGTTTTTTATGTAGGTATGTCTAATATAGTACCGTTCCACTCTCTTCTAGCAGCCATGACCAAGAAAAGAGGTAAAAAGAAAGGGCGAGGGATAATATTGGCTGGAATTAGGGATGTCCCTCCCCTTTACTACTGAAGTCAACACTCCCTCAAGCGACATGCTTGAGGAAGTAGAAAATTATCAGCCCGAGCCTTCAGAGGTGGAGGAAGGGCCAAAAGATGTGGGTCAAACTACCATCCCAACCACAGTAACAAATGAAGTTGTGGTTGATAAAATTTCGACCGAGCCATTAGTGACCGATGCTGCCGCCACTATTCCTGTTGAAAACACGATTGAGATCGAAAGCTCGATTGGAGTTGACGAGGCCTTATGTGCAGCTAAAGGAAAAGCACCAATGACTGAAGAAGAGGTGCAAGTTCCCTTGGACCCGCTTGTGACCGAGGTGCTTACATTTGGCGGTATGAAAAGACCAGCGCAATAGAATGTTGATCGACCTTCACCTCCAAGCAAGAGGATGAAACGCACTTCATATGAGCCATCCGATATAATTGAGGTACACATATTTTGAATAAGAGATTTGTTTTTCCTTAATCTCTGGGTACACTTATCCCTTGCCTGCTTACCTCTTTGTGTAGGCATGGGAAGTCGAGCTCAGTCCTGACTTGAAGTTGGATGATGAGAAGCTCGTTTCTAAGTTGGGTGCACTCACCCGCTTTTCTTCTGAAGTGGCTTCACTGAAGAAGAAAAGTACTGAAAAAGTTGCTACACGCCATCGGGCTCACTTGTTAGAGGTATGTCTTGCATAAGTGTTACATTTATAGGTATGACTTCTTAATAGCTGTTTGATTACACTTCCTGTCCTTGTTTTTCAGTGCTTTTCACATTCCATATTTCTGGAAGAAAAATCGCAGGCCAGGGGTGCCAAAATTAAAGCATTATCAGAGGAGAAGAAGGTAATGACCGAGACCAACAAGCGCCTTTCTTCTACAAATGAGGTAACTATGGCAGAGCTAACTGTGGCTGTGAAGACTAAGGAAGAGCTTGCTAAAGCTAATTTGAAACTGGAGGAGGAATTGGCCTGCGCTTGCTATTCCATTGCGAAAGCCTAGGAAGATGGGGCATCTGCATTGGCAGAGAAAAATAAATCTGTGGAGAACCTTGAGAAGGAAAATAAGAATTTGATTGAGGCGAATCAAACTCTAAAAGATATTTATGCTGAAAAATCTGCCAAGTTAATGGAGGTCGAGGCTGAAGGAAGGAATAATGAGCTTGTTTCCTTGTCATCACAGGCTCGTTATCATGCTTTGAAGCACCACTTCCAAAAGAAGGAGGCGGGGCTGATGGACCAATGGAACCGGCATCGTGTAAATTTTCACGTCAATTTTCTTAACAAAGTGAGGGAATTATTTCCCGTGGCCAATCTTGACCCCCTCGCTTTACTTGCTCAGCACGGTCTTGACGACCATATGCAGTTCTGGGCAGAAGATAAGCGACTTTTCGGAGAGCCTGACCAAGCCGAAATCAACGAGGAAGAAGCGGATCAGGAAGAAGCTGAGGAGGGAGAGGAAGCAAAAGCACTGGCTTATCACTCATGGGTGACTTCATAATTATCTGAATTTGAAGAACTCAACGATGATGCCTCCTCCTCTCTTCCTTAGTTTTATATTTTTTCTGTAATTATCATTTGGCTTCTATAGCAATATTTTGTACTTAATGATTTTGTTATAAAGAAGTTTTGTTTTTGTGCCATGGGAACTTCTAGGTTCGCTCTTTTGACTAAAAAAGTTTTATTTTTCCGTTGTTCTTATCCAATTGGAACCTTTAGGTTCGCTCTTTTGAACGGCCAATAGGTTAACAAATTCCATTCTAAATATAATCGTTATTCAATGGGCCTTTATAGGCATTCTCTTTTGAATAAGATTGGTCTAATATAAACAAAGTATATCGTTGAAAAGAGTCTTATTAATCTGAATAAGCAATTACAACGTTTTCATTGACCGACATAAAATTTCCTTAGAGCTCTTGCATTCCAAGTTCGAGGCAAAACATTGCCTTCTAAATCTTGAATTTTGTTAGTATTTAAGCTGATCTTTTGAGTTATTTTGAATGGTCCTTCCCAATTGATCCCAAATTTTCCTTGACCGCCCTCGTTCTTGAAGCCTCTATACTTCTAAGCACCAATTCTCCGACTTGGAAGGTCCGGGGTTTGACATGTTTGTTAAAGACCGATGCTATCCTTTGCTTGTAAGCCGCCATTCTTTGATAAGCCAATTCACGCCGACCTACAAGGGCATCTAGATTGTTTCTTAATTTGATTGCATTATCTTCTTGGCTGACATAGTGGGACACTCGCTCACTGGGGGTCCCAATGTCTAAAGGTACAACCGCCTCAGTTATAAAAGTTAGAATGAACGATGTTTCTCCCGTTGCTATTCTTAGTGTCGTTTGGTATGACCACAAAATATTTGGAAGCTCGTCCATCCATGTTGATCCGTTGTTTAGAATTCTAGTTATTACTCCATCAATTATAGTTCGGTTTGTGACTTCAGTCATACCATTGCATTGTTGATAAAACACACAGGAGAATCTTAACTTGATGCGTAAACCTTCGCAATATGCCTTAAAAGCCTCGCACTGAAATTGTGTGCCATTGTCAATTATAATGGTATGCGGAATACATACCTGGTGATGATATTCTTGTTAAAGAATTGGATTGCTTGATTGGGTGATATGGTTGATATGGGCTCGGCCTCTACCCATTTTGAGAAATGATCAACCTCCACTATAATCCATTTCTTTCGATATTGTGCCACTCGAAAAGGCCCGACAATATCCACTCCCCAAGTTGAAAAAGGACATGCCGCTTTGATGACTGTCATTTCTGTGGGCGGAGCTCTTATATTTCGGGGCGTAGGCTTGGCATGCTCGGCATTTTTACGCCATTTCCTTCGCATCTAACTCCATTGTGGGCCAATAAAACCCTTGAAGCTAAGACTTTCTTACAATGGAGTCCTTCTCATGTCCACCACAAATTCCTTCGTGAATTTCTTTCAACATATAATCCACGTCTCTTCTACCGAGACATTTCTTCTATGGGTGTGATAAGGACCTTCGGTATAACTGATCTCCGATCATGGAATATTGGAAGGACTTCCTCAAAATTTTCTAAGCCTCAATTTGATCATCTAGCATAGTTGAGTTGACCAGATATATCTTGATTGAATCAAACCATTCTTCATTCACCGGCTCTCCCTCGATCTCTACCACAAGTATCTCATGGCACGGCACAATTGGCTTCGTGATTTCTGCAATTGTACAAGATATTAGGTTTTCTCCACTTGGGTCCGAGGTTGCCTTCTCTAACCTATCCGCTTCATAATTTGAGCTCTTGAGATGTGAAGGACCTCTAGCTTCGTCCCATGAGTCTTGATTTCCTCTACCAACCTTTAACTACCGCCAGATATTGTTGCATAGATGGATCCTTGGTCGCATATCCTCCGCCTAGTTGGTTTACTATTAGTTTTGAATCACTGCAAATGCGGGCTCAGTCTAGATTTATCTCTCTTATCATTTTGAATGCCAGGATGAATGCCTCATACTCCATCGCATTATTTGTTAATGCAAAAGATAATCGTGCAGCTTGATTGATCACAATTCCACCGGGCCCTTGCATATATATCCCTACACCGCCCTTTCCATTTGTCGAACTTCCATCAATAAATACTCTCCATATCTCTTCTACAAACTTGTCATCAGGTACGGTCGATGCTTCCTGAACAAAATCTACGACTATCTGGCCCTTTAGTGTCTTCCTCGTTTCAAATCTAACATCAAACTCCATTAACTTCAGCGCCCACTCTTCTGTTCTTCCTGAGGTTTCCAGCTTCTGTAAGACCTTCTTTAAGGCTAGGTCTGTGCTAACCACTATTGTGTGTGATTGAAAATAATGTCTCAACTTCCTTGAGGCAATAATTACCGCATAAGCTACCTTTTCTAATCGAGGATACCTTAATTCAGCATCTTTTAAAACCTTGCTACAATAATACACTGGAAATTGCTCGCTGCCTTCCTCCCTTATCAAGGCCATTCCCAAGGCTTCCTTCGACGTGCTCACATAAAGATACAATCTTTCTCCCAGGACAGGGCGCCTTAAAAGTGGTGGCGAAGTAAGGAAAGCCTTTAAACTATCAAATGCTAGCATGCACTCTTCTGTCGAACTGAAATTCTTGGCTCCCTTAATTGCTTTATAAAAGGGCAAGCATCGTCTTGTTGAGCATGAAATGAACTGATCGAGGGCATTGATTTTTTCCATTCAGCTTTTACACATCGTTTAAAGTTTTTGGAGGAGTGAGGTCTATTATCGCCTTAATCTTATCTAGATTTACCCCGCTGAGATATCAAGTAACCTAAGAATTTTCCTGCTGAGTTGTCGAACGTACACTTCTCCTAGTTAAGCTTCAAATTAAACTTGTTGAGCTGTTATAAGACCTATTTAACATCATTCGAGGGATTAGCGATACTCCTGCTTTTAATCACCATGTCATCCACATACAGCTCGACCTTATCTCCAATCATGTCTTCAAAAATTTTATTTGCAAGCCTTTGATAGGTCACTCTTGCATTCTTTAGACCGAAAGAAATGATGTTGTAGCAATACATTCCTTCATGCATTATAAATGACATCTTTTCCACATCCTTCTTTGCCATCGCTATTTGATTATAACCCTCCTTCGCATCCAACATGGAAGTGCCTGAAAGCTCGCCGTTGCATCTACCAAGGGATCAATGCTTGGGAGCGAATAACTGTCCTTAGCGAAAGCCTTATTAAGGTCGGTATAGTCAATGCACATCCACTCGGCCAGAACAACAGTGGCCATCCACTCGGGGTATTTAACTTCCCTAATATGGCCGACGCTCAACAATCTTTCTATTTCTTCAGAGATTGCCTGCTGCTTTTCCAAGCCATGATTCCATCGTTTCTGCTTTGTTGGAGGCATATTTAGGTCGACATTGAGCTCATGCGCTACCACAGACCATGGTAAACCTGACATATCCGTTGTATACCCAGCAAAGCTATCCCTACAATCCTTCACGATTGATATCAATACTGCTTTCGGCTGGTTAGGAATGTCCTTTGCATTCTTCAACTCCTTGCCAAGTTCAATTATCAAAGTCTCTAATTGACCATGGGGCTCTACTCTCTCCCTATATTCAGTTTCCTTAATAAGAGGCTCAGCCCTTAAGGAAGCTATGTATGTTTCCCGTGCCAGCTTTTTATCTCCCTTTACGATGGCCAATCCCTTTGTCATCGGTATTTGCAGTGCAAGATGGCGCAAAAATATGCCTGATTCTGAGTTGCAATGTAATGGTCGGCCCATGATAACATTGTAAGCGAAAGGCATGTCCACAATGAGAAATTCTGCACGCGACTTTCATTTTGGTCCTTCGTCACCAATGATGACTGGTAAAGTGATTGCCCATAGAACTGGAATAGGTTGGCCTCCACTACCGTTAACTGGGTTTGATTCCAGATGAACCTTGTTCGGGTCAACTTACAAAGCATTGAAAGTCGTTCTAGTTAGAATGTTGACCGAGCTTCCAGTGTCGACTAGTACACGTTTGACTAGAAAGTCATTTATCTCCATCTCAATCACGAGTGTTTCTGAGTGTGGGGCCAGCCTAGACAAATGGGAAAAGCTGAATAGCACTCCATTGTCTCTACGAGCGTTATCAATACCTCCCTCGGTCTTGCGCTTTCTGCTAACTGGTCCTCCAACAATAACATTAATCACACCTCTACGTGGTGGAGCTTCCTGGTACCTCTCTTCCCTCGGTGGAGGGGGTCGGTTTTGATTGTGATCATCTCTCCTTTCCTCCCTCGGTTGGTGCACCAAGAATTGATCAATCTTTCCTTCAACAACTCGTCTATCGAGATCTTGCGCCAACTGCCTACAATTCTCTATATCATGGCCTTCACATTTATAGAAATCACAATAAGTTCCAAGCTTTCTAGGTCTTCTTGGTCTTGGAGGATAATCAATGTCTTGGCCCTGCCTTTCTACCCAATATAAGATCTCCTTTCTTGAAGCCCTCAATGGGATTAACTCCTTGGGAAAATCATTCCCTCTATATTCTGAGCGACCCTGGGATAGGGTCTTGCTTCTTGATGCCTGATTCTGTTAGAGTGTGACCTCTGAGGTTCCCAACTGTTTCGCTAATGTGTATCATAAGCTACCCAACCTCTTGCTCTACTCATCATTCTAGCAAGTGAGGTTGGTCTCTTTGTAAAAAGATCTTTCTTAAGGTCGGCGCTTCTAGTATTCTGAGCCAAAATATCAACAGCAACATCCACATTACAACCCTTAATGTGCATAAGATTTTTCTAAAACCTTTCAACATAATCTCCCAAAGGCTCGGTTTTCCCTTGCTTGAGAAGTTGTAGCTCTTGCATAGTCCTTGTTTGGGGGATTGAGGTGATGAAAAAGTTGAAGAACTCCTTCGCCAATTCATTGAAATTATTGATCGATCCAGCTTTAAGAGATTCAAACAAAAACAGTCCTGGTCCAATCAAAGTGGAAAGGAATAGCTTACACATCATTGAGTCGATCACCTCAGTTGTGAATAACCCTGGCGAAATGCTTTGACATGTTGAGTCGGGTCCCCCTCGCCATTGTATTTTGACAAGGCCGAATAATGGAACTTTTTACTAAATAGCTCCTGCATTATGGCCCTAAAGAATGGAGTGTCAGCCGCCTCAACCTCCGGTGTTACTGGGTCAATTCCCACATTAACGAACATTCCCCTCACACGCTTCAAAAATTTGTTTAGTAAAGCCTCTTCTCCCTCTACCGTTGCTGGGATAGCACTCCTCGATGGCTTGACCGTTGCTGTGTTGGCCTGAACTCTAGAAGGAACTCTCATGGGTTCTCTTCTTGATGGTTTGGTAGAATGATCCAAGGCTTGTGGGCCCGCTTGTGAGACCCGCTGAACACTCCTGACATTGGGTTCCTCCATGGCGTGTATTCTAACAGATGGCTGAGACTCCCTGTGTCTTGTTAGTGGCGCCTATCATGATATTGATATTGGGCTGGCTCATGATACACTTCTCGTACAGGTGCCACCTGACTCCTAGTTCGCTACCTTTGCTGGTTATCATTTACTGGCCTCACTCACCTTTGGGAGTTTATTGGACTTGGGGATGCTCCCTTATGTCTCTCTACTCTCTAGACGAGGGTCTTTGTGCTCCTCCACGTCACGATATTGGGAAGGCTGAGGAGGTGTCAAATTCCTCCTATAAACATAGCTTTGGGACCGAGCTGTCCCTTGGGTCCTCGATTAACTTGACCCTCCTCGGAACAGGTGTTGCTCCATCACTAAAATTCTTTCCTGATTGGCCAAGATTTGTTCGATACATGCATTAATAAGTGTTAATTACACTTATTATCATGATATTTTCAATCATAAAACGATATGGTTTTGTTTCATTTTATAATTCATATAAAAGATTTCACGTGGTATTTAGTTATTTTTTATGCTAATGGAGAAGCTAGGTAAATCTTGGGAGTAAAATGATCAAAAGTGGAATTCTATGGAAAATGAGTGAAAAAGGTGCGAAAAGATGCATGGAATACAAGGATTTGGCTTAGGATAAAAGCTATTAAAGAGTGGTAAAGTTGCGAAGACGAATCATGAAGAATAAGCATTTCACAATCGTTATACCTATTCACGGTCACGACTTGTTACTCTTCATAAGCAGAAAACTGCCAACCAATGTTCACGGTCATGACAGATGATTCGCGTTCGTGACTTGTGACGGTTATTTGTTATCTCTTTTCATTTACCAACCGCCAGATAACAACGATCAACTGCCATCAACTACCAATCAAAAAGACACCTTTTGGA
>CATIWQ010114232.1:0-25659 GCA_949673415.1 Euphorbia schlechtendalii | reverse complement strand
TGAATACTAGTTGCATATTAGATAAAATACCAGTTGGACATTTTTTAACTAGTTTGTGCAGAATGAAAGCTTAAAAAAATGTAATTACTAGTTGTTTACTAGCCAAATGTCATTACTAGTTGTTTACTAGCAAAATACCAGCAGTATACTAGCATAATACTAGTTACAAACTAGAATTTTTCTAAAATGCAGAAACTTGATCCTTAGTAGCTGAATACTAACTGCATACTAGATAAATACCAGTTGGATATTTTTTAACTAATTTGTGCAGAATAAAAGCTTAAAAAAATTTCATTACTAGGTGTTTACTAGCCAAATACCAGCAGTATACCAGCATAATACCAGTTACAAACTAGAACATATCGCTGTTGATTTCCATGGTAGGATCTCCATTCTGTAAGTCATAGAATTCAAAATTCAGTTCGCATTGTTCTCAAACATATGCTTGTAATTCGAAAATCAATTTCATTGAGCTCAGATACTTGTTTGGTAGAGATGTCAAGAAATCGCGATTTTATTTGAGTGGAAACAGAGATTTTTGAGATTGAGTGATTCATATTTGATGATCGCGTTTAGTAGTTGCTTGAGAGAAAACAGAGAATTCGAGTATCAGGTTTTCAGATTCGAAGTTCGCGTCTAGTATTGGAAAGAAACTGTCCTTTTATATAGGACGCATAAAGTGTAAAGAGAAAGTTTAAGTTTGGTACTGAATGACAGCTTTCAAATGGAACGTAAAAAATGTAATTTTGAAACCTTTTCAGTACAATTATAAAATTTACCCTTATTTTTTCACATGGGTTATAAATCGATTCTGCTAAAACTCAATTTTACTTTAGAGAAATTTTGGCAACTAGTGTTAACACCAATCCGTAGCCTCCTTTCCTCGTTATTGTCTGTATATTAACTTCTCATGAATGGAGTGTTTATGTGGTAAGTAGCACGAAACAGGAAAGGATGCATGAAAGAAAATGTCAAATATAATGTGAATTTAGGTTTCTAATATGAAAACGAAAAACATTAATATCTAAGTGTTATCGTGACGTACCTAACTTTGTACTCCCTTCGTCTACTAAATATTATCGTTTTAACTAATTCACGGTTTTTAAGATAACAATTAACCGAATGAGGTGATTTACTAATTTACCATTTCATAAATGTCATACTCTATTTTCAAGACTTCATTAATATGTTTAAATATTGATTCTTATAGTCTTCTCATCTTGTTATTGGAGATTAAAATATGGTTACCTTGAAAGTTGAACAAATTAATAGGGGTAGGAATAGAAACTTTAGAGTAAAAACACATTAAAAATACAAAATGACAATAAAAAAGAACATCAAAATCCGTCTAAAACGATAATATTTAGTAGACAGAGGAAGCACTATTTTCTATGTTCCTTTTCAGAATAAAATAAGATATCCCCTATCAGATATTATTCTCCCTTTTAAATATTAATTTATCTTTTAATTTCTTGCAATTTTAATTGGGTCAAATGTATAATAATTTTGCAATCCATGATTTGGCTTTTTTTTTTGTACGTTCCTTCATCGGGAAAAGATCGATAATAATTTTGAAATCCATGATTTGGCTTTTAATTTCTTGCAATTTAAGTTGGATTAAACATGATGATAATTTTTCAGTCCATAATTTGGCCACATCTTATATGAAATTTTGTTCCCGAAATGTTGTTATACCTATGTAGCATAAAAATTCCTAGACATTGACGTTCTCCCATTTCGTGCTTGTGTCAGAAATTGAAACTTAACGAGTTTCTTCAAGTTTCTTTGCCAACATTTTTATGAAAAAATGGTATTTCATGATGCCCGAAATCGTTTTCACGGTACCTTAGATTGTTATTCATATCATTAGTATTTATATCCTTTTCCTGATGAAAAGGAAGTGAACGGTATTTGAAGAATAAATCAGTTATTAATTATCATCAAACTGTGAAATCATGTGTGTAAATACACGATTCCAAACGAATTAAATTGTCATGTTAAAAATAAGAGAATGAATTAAATTATAAATAATTGTGATTTGATTTCCTTTTGTAATGTATTTTACTAAACATAATAAATTAGAATTACCCATTCTTATTGTCACTTTTTAATGATTTTATATTCTCAAATGTGCAAAACTTCCCAAAGGTTTTAAATTTCTAATGTTCGCAAAAATCAATACATCAATGATTCAATATATTAAAATAAAAGCACGATAACCTACATCTTAAAATAATTATCTACATGTGGGCAATGGTGAGGGGGAGGGGGAGGGGGGGGGGGGGGGGGGTTGGGGTTTAATGCATCTACACCCCCTGAACTTGTCCAAAAAGGGCTGTTGTCATCCTGAACTTTGAAATGTAACAGATAGCCCTCTGTACTTGTCTAAAACGCGTCACTTTACCCCTTTTTACTAACCTGGCTTGCTACGTAAATAACCATCAAAATACATGCGCGTAAAGTATGTTGGTGGAATAGAAAATGTATACAAAAAATCCATAATATTCGTATTCTTAAAATTTAAAATCCTTAATATATGTTTTTCATCTTCTTCAAAACTTTATCTCTATTCTAAATTTTTCTTTAATTAATCATAATATTGTATCGATTCTTGACCCGTCGTGTTCATTTTCTTGTTCTTGAAGCCGATATTTTTACGAGGGGGTAAAGTGACACTTTTTAAACAAGTACAGGTGGTTATCTGTCATATTTGAAAGTTTAGGGTAGCAAAGGCATTTTTTGAACAAGTTCAGGGAGATGTCGATATATTAAACCAAATGGGGTTGGGCGGAAACTTATTCCAACAATCGAAAAATGTAATTATAAAATTATTCGAGAGCAAAATTTACATTAATGTTCTCCTTTTTTAATAAGTGTCGTTTAAGGTATTTTTATTACTCTCCTTTTCTTAGTAAACCCTCTTACATATTTTACATTTTTTAATAAAATAATTTATAAAGGTATGCAAGTATTAATCTGCCATTAATGTCTTAATATTCCATAACAAACTGTACATTTAATATTATAGAAATAACAATAGTAAATAAGGATATACATGAAAGAAAGATGAAAAAAATTATGAAATTTTGAAATTGATTACTATTTTGAATTTTCATATTTTGGCTAAATAGACTATTAAAACAAACGTAGGGAGTAATAACAATATCATATTAATTAAGAGAATAAAAATACTTATTTACCTTTATGATTTTTGTTCTTTTGAAATATGATTAAAAATTTTATTCTTTTTATCATTTTAGTTGTGCATTAAATAATGATAAAATGTTTACATATGTACATTGAAATTTGAAAATGACATTTATTTTAAAATAAATTCAAAAAGTCTAAGGAATAGTATATAAACCCAACAGTCCCATTAATTGGTTTGAAAGTTAGCTAGAAACTCTGTTTGCTATTTGTATAGTTATTTTAAAAATCTATCCAAAATATTATTCCGCAAACTTAATTTGTTTAAAGGTCTTAATTTATAAATTCACTGATCGAAATTAATTCAGATTGGGTCATTTGAACTATGATTTTGATATATATTATGCTAAGTATATTTTCAAGACACAATGTAGATGGAGACTTTCTTTTTTTTAAAAAGAATGTGGAAAGAGACAAAGTAGTGTAATGTTTACTTTTTTTCTTATCAATGTGTAATGTTTATTACTAGAAATAGAATATGATTCTTAATAATGGTATGCAAATATGTGACAGAAACACTATGTGTTTGATTTCTACACGCATGTGAAGGATAAGCAACGTAACAATATTAGTATAAAGTGTAATCTAAATAATACAACTACCCATTTTCAACCTCTTCTCTCTCTCACATGCATAATACATTTATGATTTTCATTATTCTTACCTGTTGAGTTTCGTCCTCTTTTCATTAAATAGGCGACACATGTAGAGGGGATTGTTTGGTTGGTACGTATTTGCTACTTTTTGAACATGTGCACCTATATACAGTTGTTTCCATCATCATTTACTTCAATGTCTCTTCTAGCAAGCAATCAAGCTTCACCCATGAGGCATTTGTTAAGAATTCAAATCAATCTTAGGTTTTTGTTCACACATGGTACTACTAGAAAATAGTTTGTAAAAAACTACTTTATAGATAAATTCAAGTATGATAATTATACCGAGGTTCGAGTCAATCGACGTGTGTACAATTTAGTTCACATGTTCGCATCAAAGGAATTGTTCCATTACATATGAAGCTTAATATACTTGGTCAATTATGAAAGGTTAATTAAAATATGCCAAACACATAAAACCATGAAACATTTGCTTAGTTCTTACAAAAAAAATTTACAAGTGTAAACAAGTGATACCTTTAGCATGATCTATAGACATAACTATATGAATTTCTGTTAGCCCACGTTTTTTCGTGTAATTATAGTATGAGAAACCTTTTGCTTTTCATCATGAAAAACTAAATGGGAAATAAAATAATGAACAATTGAATGTATACTTGCTATACATTATACATTAAGAGCAAGAACCATGCTATACAAGAATCATGAACTTTTTACAACTGAAGATACGCTGCCCAAACAATTCAACGTTTAGTGTGTACGAAATATGAATATCACAAGAGAAGATGGGTTACTATAGGACATGCAAATCAAGTACAATTTCAACATGTATAATACACAAATGATGACCAGTCAAACAAATGACAAGACCCCAACCTATTCTCAATTTGCGTGCACTGTCGGAAGAGATAATATTTGTACAACAATCTCATCAAACCCAATAAACACTTTTGCTGTGCTACATTCCACATGTTACATCAATACACGTGCTGATGTAGCTTACATCAATACACGTGTTGATGTAGCTTACATCAAATAGTTTCAGGTTAGTCACTAATGGAAGCACGCTACTTTCTTCCGGTCTAAAACATGACATCATTAACATGCCATGAACAAAAGGGTACTAACACCTCATCCTATTAGACTGTAAAAAGATACCGTAACGTCGAGGGTCAAACATTAAAGTGATGTTATTTCTTATCTTTCATAGATATGAAAAGAGAATGAAAAAAACATTTTAATCCAGGATGAAAGAAAATGATTAAATCAACATTCGAGTAATGTTTGACCTCAACAACAGAGCATATTTTTCCCCATTAAACCTAGTTCATCAACACACTAGTAATAATCACACATAATCAAACCTAGAAATCCAGTTAATTATACACGAGTTATACTACTAATCACTAATCAACTTGGTAATTAGCATAATAATTAAGGATTATTAGAGGCAGATATTTTTTCAAGTACCACAACAGGAAGTCCACCTGCAAAAGTAGCGGTAAGCCCTGGTGAAAATTTTGGCATTTGACAACAATTCACCAACTGAAAATCAAACCTACGAAGCAACGAAAGAGCCACCACTTTGAGCTCAAGCAAAGCCATTTCTTTCCCCAAACACACCCTTAACCCACCTTGGAACACCGGATACTTAAATTGACTAGCCCCCACAAAAACGCCGTCGTTTAACCACCTTTCCGGTTTAAACTCCAAGCAATCTTCACCCCAAATGTCCTCCATTCTTCCCATCGCATAAGGATGATATGTAACCCTAGTTCCTCTTTTAACCCAATTCCCATCTGGTAAATTATCATCTTCTGTACAGAATTTTGAATCAAATTGAATTGGTGGATATAATCTCATACTTTCATGAATCGCCGCCACTAAATAATGAAGATCTTTAATCTGTTCGTAGCTTGTAATTTCGGTGCCTGGCCCGATAGCTCTATCCGCCTCTAAAAGAATCGCCGATTTTACCTTCGGGTGGTTTTCCAATAGCCAGAAAAGGCTAGTCAAGGCGGATGCCACCGTGTCACGGCCGGCTAAGAGGAAACTGATGACAATATCTCTCAAGTAATTATCATCGTTGACAGTATGCATGAAGCGAGATAAAAGATCTTTGTGTGATACAAACCCGATTTTCCGCCTTTGGTTTATAACTTCTCGGGCTAAAACGTTAATCACTTTCATTGATTCTTTCATTTTCTTCTCCGTGCCAATATTCAGCATCCTTTTGATCTTCCACACAAGGGGAGACACAACCATAGCTCTCTCAGCGGATAATTTCGAGGCTGAATCGAAGGCCAGAGCAAAGCCCGAAACTGGAAGAGTAATCTCCAAACATCTCGGGTCTAACCCGAAAGAGAATCTGCATATAACATCGAACGAAAATCTCCGAAAAACGTCTTGTAAATCTATTGCTCGATCGCTTTTCGTCGCGGAGACCGACGAAAGAAGCAGGAAAAGGCGATTTTCGACCTCGGAGATAACGATTTCGAACAAGTATGCTCGAATAGAGAGTCTATCGAGTTCCAAACTAGCCATCTTTCGTTGGAATCTCCAAGATTCACCATCCACGTTGAAGATTCCTCGGCCTAGAAAATCGCCCAGGATAGTCGAAAAAGGCTTGCCTTTAGGGAAATTGTGGAATCGTGTTTTGAGGATGTACTCGACGTTTTCGGGGTTGGCGGTGATGGTGTTGTGAAGAACATGGATGTGAATTGTTTTGGTAGGAGAAATTTGTAGAAGATGGGTGTACCAGTCACAAAGATTGTTGAAGTTTTTAGTCCAACTGAAGGTGAGATAAGCATTGCATATTTCACAATTGCACCGTAGCTTTAATTTGAGGAGATAAATTACGAATTTTGTTAAGAGGATTAGAAAGAGAAAAATGGCTAAGAGAGGTTGTAAACCCCAGGAAATTGCTTCAAGCTCCATTATTGGATTTTTTTGTGGGATTAAAAATGAACAACTTGGAAGATAAATAAGGAAAATCTGTACAAAGAAGTGACAAGCAATTAACAATTTGACCCTTTATTTCCTACCTGGTTGGTTCATAGTAGGTTTTTCCCCATTACAATCTATATCTGACCCCTGGTTGTGTATCTGGTTGTGGTGGGTGTGATTCTCAATGAGAATTTCCGGTGGTCACAAGGTTCAAACTCGATACCTTACTTAAACGATACCTAACCACTAATCATTTGGACCAACTCTTATTGATACAATTGCGTCTTTAAAGGCTTTATGTGTATTTTTTTTAAAACATGGTTTCTCAAATAACTATTATTTTGCATTTTTTCACCATTTTTTCATATTTGATATAAAAACAAATAACTATTACTTTTGTAACCTTTTTTATATTTGGATAGGGAAGTTTGATATTCGTAAAATGATTCTTTATCAAGTCTTGGCAAATATCTTAATCCAGCGGTTGAGAATTTTTTGTGACTAAGGAATATGATAAGTTTCAGTCACACACCAAACATGATTAATTTTTTTTATAATTAATATAAGCATAATAAATCACATCAAATTTTTCTTGAAAAATTATAGAGAGCAAAAAAGGTTTATTGCATAATGAATAATGTCCTATGAAACAAGTATTGTTTTTGTTAAATCAAAGATATACACAGACGAATCCGGTGATTAATTTATCGCTCATCAGTAAACACTTCTTTAGGTGAGACAAATTGCCTAAGAAATAAGTTTTTCTAGGTGTAAATATAAAATAACTGTGGCAAAAGAAAGAAAAAAGATATTGTGCAAAAAACGTGCTAAGAAAGTAAAACAAAAGGACGGAGAAAAAAATACAAAAAAAAAGTAGTAGAGGGTTCTTAAAATATTGATGAAAGCAAATTATTACTGTAAACAAATAAATTCTCCTGAAATATTATTCCTTTTTATGCACGTGTTTGTTATGCGCACGATTCTCCATATAAAGCTTGGTCAACCAGAAGTCCACTTAAGCAAGACTAATAAAGATGAATTATTATGCCCCTGATTATATGGTAGCCTATGGTAACTGGCTTAAATAAGAACCGATGGAGTTTAATCAAATCATCCAATATTTTTTGTTTTTAAATTAGTTTTGTTTAATATAATTTACATATAAGATATCTCAGATAAATAAAAAAATTTATGGTATATGGACTAATATAATGAGGTGATTTTCCAAACTTGTGACTTATAATTTAAAAGATAATTATAATCAATTTACAATTTAGATAAGAAAGTGTTTTACGACCCTTTTTTAAAACTTAAAAGCTCATTTAAAAAGATAAGTGAATTATCTCTTTAAAAGGAATTTTTAAGTTAATATTGTATGCATTAATATTAAATATAAAGAAATATCGTTACGGATGTTGCTTGAATTCATAATATCTCCTGTTATAGAAAGAATTTCAACCACTATTAAAGCTTTTGTTACATTTGCATATAGTAGAAGAAATGGTGTATATACTAAAATAAATCATAAAATATTTCAAATATTTACAAGATATGCTCTGATTTTTTTTATAAATTAAATTAAGATGAGTTATGCAATCCTGATTTGAAACTGTTACAGTTTACAATTTAGGTTAAGGGTATTTATCAAAACGTGGATGATTTCCTAAATTATTTAGGTTATATGTTTACCTATTTACAACATATGTCTATTTGAAAGTAAATTATATATAATTTCATCTAACATGATTCCACCATATCTGATGTAAAGATAAAATGTTTGACAAAAAACAAAATATGCTAGAAATCAATTAGAAAACTAATTCAAGGTTAATAAATAGCTCTAATGAGTCATATATATATATATATATATATATATATATATATATATATATATATATATATTTGTAGGGTAATGTTGCATTTGGTAAAAAATCTAACTAAAATCTAATATTTATAGGGTAAGTGCAAAGCATTTATCTAAAAAACATAATCTGTTAAAAATCTACTAACACTAGTAAAAGGCTAAAAAATAACTCGTATGAGTTTTAAATATCAGTATAAATTCATAAAATAGATTTCTAACAGAATTATAAAGAATCAAACTAGATACTAATGAAAGTTTTGGGAGTATCATAGAATTCTAACAGGAGATATATATAAATGTATAATGTTTGCAAACTACTAAAAATATACTAGAAAATCAATAAATAATTGTTAAAGTTCTTGAACATCAACGAAATTACATAAAAAAAGGTATGTAAAATATTAGACATAAATTAATATGACTAATAGAATTCTATCACATGTTTCTCATAATTCATTTAAAAAAATAAACAACAAAACATCAGAGTATATTCTTATTCATATCAAGAATTCAAAATTGTATAATTGTATTATTTATCTCGTATTTATCTCAATAAAAAAAAAAGAAAAAGAAAAAAATTATCACTTGCTTCCCTGACACGATTTTCTTTTATGACCATTTCTTGCCCAAACATTTGAATGTACTTCCTCATTCTCTTCTACCTAGCTCTTGTTCTATGTTTTGTTGTCCTCCCTGCTTTTGCATTTATCTTCAATGACAGTATTACCAGATTTATGATTTTTCGAGGTATATCCTAATTATCATTTGACGATATCGGTATAGTTCCTCCTTACGTTGCAAGCAATTTTTTTGCATATTATGATATCTCAGAAGTTATTCATAGTGTTTGACAAAGAAAAACTATATATTAAAATCTAACTTAAATCCTGCTATAACATCTCATGCGTTATCTATGAAACATATTATAAATATAAAACATAATGTTCTCTTTTGCATATTGACAATATATTCAAAACCATTTCTTGTGTTTGTAAATGAATGATGATTTGATAGAAACAGATAGTTTAATCTACCAGCATTCTATATCTAAGAGAAATATATACAAAAAATCAAATACAAATCATAATTCAATGAGCAATATTTTTACGGTTGACACGATATTATCGGACCATTTTCCTGTTATTTTTCGATCTCACCAATCTAATTCTACGGGACCTAGACCATTTCGCTCACTAAATTGTTGGTGGGACCACTCGGGGTTCAAGGCTTTTATTAGCACTAAATGGAGCTTGATTTGTGAGGAATGGAGAAGGAAAGATATTAGCTTCAAACTCGATCAACTCAGCAATTGTATTAGGCCGTGGCCCTTAAATCATTTTGGCAATATTGAACAACGCATCAAGGATTTGGAGGCGAAAATTATTTCTCTAACGTCTAGTTCCGTAAATCGGCCCATGGGAGAATTAGAGACTCAAGAACTGAACTCGGCAAGGTCTATGTTGTTTGAGAATATGAGGAACTTTAAGAAAATTAGGCACCAACAATCTCGTGTCAAGTGGGTAGTGCTAGGAGATAATAACACGACCTTCTTCCATTGTGTAGCCTCGGCAAGATCGAGAGGTAACTGCATAGACCAGCTGGAAATAAATGGTGCGTTATCGGGTAATTCGGTAGAAATTTCCGGGGCAATTAGGGAGTATTTCGGTGATTTATTTGCAGCGAGGGCTGCTGTCCCATTTTCTCTCGACGGCTTGAATTTTCGTATGGTGGACAGATGTACAAATAGCAGGCTGACCGAGGCATTTAACATCGACGAAATCTTGGTTGCGTTGAATAACAGCGGAGAAGCAAAGACTCCGGGTCCTGATGGCTTTAATTTCTTTTTTTATAAAAGATTTTGGGATGTTTTAAAGCCCGAGATCATGGCATTTTTCTTGCATTTTTTCCAAACGGGGTGTCTTCCGGAGGCAATCAAATCCTCATATACGATCCTCATCCCGAAAGTCCCAGGTTCATCTTCTCTTAATAATTTTAAACCTATTTTTCTCTTTCATGGTTTATATAAATTATTGTCTAAAGTACTTTCTAATCGATTACAACCTTGTTTGAGTGGTTTAATTTCGGGCAACCAATTCGCATTCACTAAGAATCTGAGTATCCATGAGTGCTCTTTCATTGTCTCGGAAATAATTCATTCCATCCATAGTAGGCGCCACTCATGTTTGGTACTAAAGTTAGATTTTCATAAGGCAAATGATAGCATATCTTGGGTGTATATTGATACGGTGTTGAGGACTATGAATTTTGATGAGAAATGGATTGGGTGGCTATCAAGTTGCAGACGGAATTCGACCATGTCGGTGCTTATTAATGGCTCTTCCAGTGCCCCAATAAACATTGAGAGAGGTGTTAAAAAAAGGCGACCCCATGTCTCCTTCGGTCTTTCTTTTGGCAATTGAAGATTTAAAGCAATTGTTTGAAGCATGCATTCGGGAGGGGATTATTCCGGGTTTCCGTATCGATGGTGTTGATGAAGATGTATCCCTAACTCAATTTGCGGATGACACCTTGTGTTTTCTACCAACGGATAACTCTTTAATCCCGGTGTTTATTAGAATATTGCGATGCTTCGAATTAATCTCGGGGCTTCAAATAAACTTCCATAAGAGTTCCATTTTGGAAGTTAACGTACATGAGAGTGTCGTCCAATCGTGTGCGGATCTCTTTGGTTGTAAGGTTGAAAAATTCCCAATCACTTATCTAGGGGCACCACTAAGCTATAAGACTATCCCGTTAGCATCTGGGAACCCGTTAATTGCGAAATTTCACTCTCATTTATCTAGTTGGAAAGGACAATGCCTATCATACGCGGGGAGGGTGAAGCTTATCAAATCGGTCCTATCAACCCTTCCGATTTACTTGCTTTCCCTTCTAAAGCTTCCAAGTGCGATTTATTTCAAGCTCAACCAACTAATGCGAAATTTTCTTTGGAAAGTGGTAGCAAATTTGAATGGCTTATGTAAGGTGAGTTGGGACACCATTGCTCTATCCAAGGGTTGCGGTGGTTTGTATATTCGTGATTTGAAATTGGTTAACGGGAGCCTTTTATTTAAGTGGATTTGGAAGATTAGATGGGCGGAACAGAATTCCTTGTGGCGGAAAATTTATGTCGAGAAGTATGGTTTTTCATCTTGGGGTGCCCTTGAACATGTCGATACCCGCGGGCTATCGCATATTTGGAAGAATATATTCTCATGTTGTATCGGAAATGATAAATTTTGGGAGATTTTTAAGTCAAACACGATGGTATCGATTGGGTCAAGAGAATTATGCTCTTTTTAGAATGACAATTGGACGACAAGTTTATCCTTAGCAACATTATTTCCCGACATTTATTTGTTGTGCAATCGAAAGTCTAGCAACGTAAAGGCAGCTTGTGAGGTGTTGTTTGGTGTCGATGCGTATTCAAGACCATTTTGGAATCACAATTTGAGGTTGTCGATACGCGACAGATGCGGGGAGCTTCGGAATTGGATTATCCAAGCATGTTCGAACCTTTTTGAGGCTGAAATAGTTCAGGGACAGCAGCCTTTGCTGCGTTGGGGCCTTCACAGGGATGTTTTCAAATGGGTACCAAATGCTAGCTTTGAGTTTACGGTAAAATCTTTTTGTACGGTGATGTATCATGGGGTTGCGAACCTACATCCGGGAGTCGATTTCAGACTTCTATGGAACTCAAGATTGTTACCAAAAACCCAATTCTTTGGGTGGTTACTTATGCATGGGCGACTTCCGACTAGGCATTTCCTTTCTCTTAGAGGATGTCCCGATATTGATCCGAAATGCCCTTTTTACGATGACCCCGAAAGTCATGAACATGCTATTTTTCATTGCATGGAGAGCGCATTGACTTGGAAACGTTTGTGTAATATTTTTGGAATATCTTTGGCGATTCCATGGTCGGCAAGTGAATTCCTTTCGATTTGGAGGGAGTCTTTTCGGAGTGGACCAAAACACGAGTTTGCTACTTCCATTTGGTTTCATTGTGCGTGATTACTTTGGAAAAGGCGTAACAAGTTTGTCTTTGAGAGTGTCTTGAGTTCGGAGGATTTCGCACTTTCATGTATTTATTTTACTTGGTTCGTTTTCAAATGTAACAACTCTAGGCTCCTAGGTTTCGAGGTATCAGACGTCTTCATTAATCCGAACATGTTTATATCTTGTATTTAACTAGTTTCGATGGTTCCTCCTCGGAACTTTTGAACTAGATTTTAATTCAATTTATTTTGACCTTGTTGTTTCTCTTGTTATTTGGGGGTGCCAACCTGGTTGGGATGTCCAAGGCTCGAGGTATAACTCGGGTCTTTTTAAAAAAAAATCATAATTCAATCAGCTAGAATTCTTCTATAAATACACTAGAAATGCATCGATTATGTAAAAAATAACTTCGATTAGATATATAAAAATCACATATAATTATAAGTATTAATATTAGACAACAATATCAAAATTTATTAGCATTCTAAAGAATTTCTTTCTAACATAATATAGCAGTTGTTTAAAAAAGTGGATAACTACAACCACGTGTTATCAACAGACAAACAACTTCGAAATCAATGAAGTTATAATCATCTATCCAAGATCCATTCAAATGAATATAAGAAGCGACCTCTTCGATTAATTTATTTAAAGCCGATGAGAAAAATAAAAATTCAAACAACAGAATCAGATAAACAACATCAAAATAATATATTATTCAATTTGTAACAAATAACGAAATTCAAACACAAAGAATCAAACTTACTTGTTTGATTCGATAATTGAAAAACAAGAACGAGATTGATAAACAAATCAAAGATAACTTAACACTCTTGAGAATCGTAGAAAGAGAGATCGCGTTTTCAAATAGTTGAAGAGAAATCGCGCAAGATTGTCTGATTTTCTACTTTGAAATCCATTTTAATTACATCAGATAAAAAATTGATTAAATCTTTAACTATATTACTTACTTGGTTTGATTCATTTATTACAAACGAAAAAGAGAATGGAGAGATTGATTCAATGGAAGAGATCGCAATTAAAAATCGCAGAGAAGATCAGAGTAAAGTGTTTTTCGTTTTCAAATCCGAAGGAAGAGAAAATGTGCGATTCATAGAGTTTCTTAGCTTATATAGGACGTTTTTGTGTAATCAAGTTTGGGTAAATTCTAATTTTATTATGGTGTAGTGATGTGTAAATATTTTAGGTATTCATAATTTTTTATTGTAATTTTCTTCCAAATCACCTCAGTTGGTCATCTCTTTTCCAAATCATCTTAGTTTTAGATTCTTTCATTAGTAGTATAAATAGACAATTAAGTTGTAATTTTCCATTTAAGTTGAGATGAATGAAATAATTTGTTATCTTTTTTTTTTCTCACAGTCTCCAAGTTAGTTATTTTCACTCTTCTAATTCCTAGGGAAACAATTAAACACGATTTCCTTTCCAGCTCACTATAGTTATAATTGGTTGAAATAAAAATAAAGCTTTATTTCAATCGACAATCCAATTGTTACATTTCAAATTAGAAAAAATATTAGGCCAATCAAATATTCAACGAGGATCAATTTGAGACTCAAAACTTGTACATGTGATAGGTTGTAAATCCAACATGTTTTTATACTTAAATCTATATCTTTATGAACATGTTTTATTCTTTATGAGTTTTGTTACTATCATTTTCTATTGCTTCAGGTTTCGAAGGTGGTTTGGAAGAAATATGACTAAACCGGTAAAATTTAGTACTTCAATAAGATCTTTGTGCATGGACCGGGAGTGGTAACAAGTCCTAATGAATTTTGCAACTTCCAGAGAATTCTAACTCGTCAAAATTAATATCTCTTGTGAAGAAAACATATCAAAGTCAAGAAGGAATCTTTTTTTTTTGGGGGCAAAACCTATTTTGTAGAAGTCCTAATCAAGGAAGGAGATATATTCTCATTTAAACACTACTTGGGCAATGGATAAACTCAGCTAAAATTCCTTTCCAAGCAAAGACTAAAGAGAAAGAAACCTAGAGAAGGACAAATACTAAATTCCTAATCGAAGACTAATTAAAGAAGCAACTAGATAACCACTAGACTTGCTCTAGTGGCCACAGCTTCCTCCCAAAGTAGAGAAAGAAGCTGGGGGTCCAGGGTTCGAGCCCCAGGAATCTCAAAAAACTTAAAATGTTTCCTAATTCTTCAAAAAAAAAAAAAAAGAAGCAACTAGATACGACAAACATCCTCTATAAAAGTCAAGGCCGGATCCAACCTGGAGATTTAGTCTAGAGTAGTCTTCAATAGTCCTTAATTTAGTTAGAATCTTAGTTTTGTTCTTAGTTTTCTTTGCTTTTCAATTCACACCTTTAGTTAGTTTTAATTCTCGCTTTCAATTACTCTCAAGCTTTTTACTACTAGTTTTTATTCAAGTTCATCATTTTTAGTTTCAATCCTTTCTTTAATTTCGTAATTTTACTTACAAAGTTATTTAGTTTAATTGTATGATTTATTTCAAGTCTTTTCAAATTTATTTGGGTTTATTTATAGTCATGTCTAGCTAAGTTCTTAGTGACTTAATGTGAGCACGGGATTTTGTACCATCTTGCGCGTTCAATAATGATGGTTTTTTGAGATTTTTATCCTTTAATTACACAATTTTTAATGATTTGAAGATCTCTGAATGGGAATGTTCCTCGACGCCAATTTATTTTAAGGACATAAATTACTTTTTTTAAGACTCTAAAAAATATATTTTGGTGACAAATAATTTATTATATTTTTTAAAAAAAATTTAAAGATGAAAGAGATGAAAAGTAAAAAAATCGGGGGGAATCGAGAACCGATCTCGCCAGAAGTTTGGCGAGGCAAGCCTTGCTCGTCGGATTTTTTTGGGAAAATCTCGAAAATTTCCCTATAAATACTAGGAAATTTTCAGAAAAAATTGATTTTCTCGAGGAAACGACCCGATAAATTTTACGAAAAAATTTTCTCCCAAATCCTCTAAAATATTCGAATCCAAAACACGTTTGGATCCCGAAACCTTTTTGATTTTCAAATCAACTTTCTTTTATTTTTTTTCTTCTAAAATCCTTAGATATTCTCAGGTCTAAAACAAATTTAGTGCTCGAGTCTGATTATCTTTTGGATAAATAAACACTTATTTTCCACACCAAACCACAATTAAAAAACGAAGGAGCTCCCGGGGATCAAATGGATACGTCGAAGTGGATTCACATTGAAATGGTAAGCCTCTGAGTTCCTAAAGGTGCTTCATCTTGTGCTTCTTATGTTATTTACATTTTGACCTAGGGATATTTTTATTTTCTTTTATTATGTAAATATCAGTGTAATATTTCTCCTTTTTTTATTTTCTACTTCTTTTAGGTTATGAATATTCACGTTAGAATTCCCAGATACCAGACCTCACTTCTTGCCATGCGAGCACTCTCATTAAGTAAAAATAACCAACATACGTGTTAATGAAATGAATCGTTTTATTTCAGAAATAAGAATTTTTAACCGCCGATATTTTACTAGGCCACACGGGCCTCGTTAAGATCAAATCAAGCATATGTGCAAATAATCATGTTGTACTATATACCATGTACTAACCGTTGTGGATGCAGGTTAGATGTATGCCTAAGTTTTATTTTCCTTCGGGTATCGCAATTTCGATTATATTTTGGGAATTATAATTAATAGAATAGGCTAGTGGTTGCATCCCCCGAGGTTCTGTAATTTTAATCTTTACTTTCTCTTATTGCTTTCTGCATGCGCGTTAAATCATACATTACAACTAGAAAACGAAATAAGTGCGAATATGCATAATTAAGAAATACGGTTTTCTGTAGATGTAATATAATGTGATCTAATAAGAAATAAGCAGCTTATCCCAAACCCGAATCTCTGTGTCTTAGTGAGCCGTCCCTCGGACATTAAGTCTCACAGGACTTTAATTCTTGGAAGAGCTAATCCAGGTGACGACTCTACACTAAGAGACGGTGGATTCGGGTTTGACCAATCTAAAATTTTTCGCTTTCTCTTTCAAACCTTTCCGGGTCCCCGAACCGATACATTTTATTTTCAACAAAAATACCTTGATGGACCACACCTCTCATTCCTAGCGCACTCTCGACCCATCGCTCTGTGTCGTTCGCTCACACTTAACCAAGTAAAGGTCAATGTCATGTTTGATTAGTGTGAGGACTTATCTTGAATACAAAATTCCACAAGGTGATTTATTTATCAATCTCGGTACAAAATACGTAATCCTTAGTCCCATTATAGTCTGATCAACCATACGTAATTCTTTATGATTTATTGTTATCTCTAACTTTTGTATCCATAATTGTGCCTAAGGAGGAGTAAGTAACAACAGTCTCTTTATCATCACTGAGACGTGGGCTTTTCTATTTCTTAATGCTATTAATCGATGAGCTCTTTGGCATGACGTTAGGAGTCACAATAAGTAAGAAGGATGTTGAGGCGCAAAGCAAGATCCCCCAGACGAAGTAAGGAAGAGTTACTAATGTTATAGGGTACGAAGCGCTAGTATAATTGAACCTAAGTCTCAGAGCAATTTAAGATTTGTCTCATAATCACTATGACACATGATTTACCCGTAATTGGTTGATTCAGTATTTTTATATTAACTTTACTTGCTTTATTTATTTTTAACTCTCAAATCGCATAACAACTACAATCTGGTGGTTTTGTTTCATCATGCAGTCGAGGATTACTTGTTTAAAAACTTTTCTCTCTTGACACGACCTCTTTTTGCTACTAACTACATTTCTTTTTACAAATTGTTCGCCACTTTTTTACTGATAATATAAAAGTTCTAAATATGAACATGTGTTGTCAGTACCGTTTATCAAATAGAAAAATGATGATAACTGCAAGTATACATTTGCGATTTAGTTTTAAAAGATATCGATCCCACAGGGAAAGAATTTGGTTCTAAGGATCAACTAGAGTTACGGAATAAAAGAAAATAAAATAAGTTAAAGGTTTCGAATGGTAGACTGATGAATGGACAGATGCATGAACATATTAGAGAAGATGAAAAGCATATAGATATTCCTTAAAATCAAGTATAGTGGAGTAAAATATGCAAAATAATAAAAAATGTTTTATGCACTAGATAACTTCAACAAACTCGGTTCTAGACGCCCAAATATCCTATAATTCATCGCAGAGCAACAAGTGAAATGACTTTTCTAAACACTTACAAAAACATGGATAACTTTATAAAAATATTCTAGGGTAAACGAATTATGACACTTATAAAAACATGGACAACAATTATACTATGCATAGTACGGGTCGCTCTCACATAGCCATATTTAGCAAGTTACCACTCCAAAAATGTTGGCTCACTAAACAGCGTTATAATCACAGATCCAGTGATTGTACACAATCTTGTTAACCTCGAAACTACTCTTAAAGTCAACTTGAAAGCATATAACTTCATTAATATAAGTGATGCAAGACGAAATACTCGTCATAACACATAGACATATCATAAACTTCGAATTAGAAAGTATGAGTAGAAAACAAAGTAAAGTTGTAAGGTATGCAAGTGAAAGCTAAAGTTGATCAAACCGTATCCACTCTTTAAAGGGAGCCGTCAATTCTCGCAATTCCTACGTCTACTTTGAATTCGGTCCTGACTCGTACAGAACCTCCCTTAGGATGCTATTCCTTGTGAATATTGAACAAATGAATGTTAAAGAATAGAAACTTTTATTGATAAGTGCTTTGCAATTACACTCATATAACAATCGCTCGAATTTATAGAGAAATCTAGTGATTGAAACAAGAATCGAATCACTTATACATTTTCTCTCTAACACTTTGAACTTAGCAAAATCTATATAACTTTCACTTTCTATCTATCATGTATCATTCCATACATGTTATCTCACACCATCTGAGGCTGCTGCATGAAATGGTTGATTTGAACCTCTCTTTATAGAGTGTGAAAGGTTGCGTTTATTCAAACGAATAGTCATGTCCATTGGTTAAGGGTTGCATCATCTTCAATGCGACTGGATGCAAGATTTCATCCTCATCTTCAATGGATAGGCACCTTTTAGTGGTTGCATTATCTCCAAAAGGTGTCTCTTCGCCTAATAGTTGATGGCGGTTGATCGTTCTTATCCAGTGGTTGGAAGTTGAGAAGAGTTAATCAAACCCATCATGATTCGCGACCGTGACATACATGTCACGATCGTGAATGTAAGTTGGTAACTGACTGTTTGTGAAGAATGATAAGTCATGATCGCGATAGATAGTTGAGAGCGTGATTTGGCCAAATCGCAAGTAGGTTTCACGATCGTGACATGGTCGTGACTTATGCTTTTCTTCATGATTCTTTTTTGCAACTTTACCGATCTTTTACAACTTCGATCCTAAGCCAATTCCTTGCATTCCATGCATCTTTTTACACCTTTTTCACTCTTTTTGCATAGAATTCCATCTTTGATCATTTTACTCCCAAGATTCACCTAGTTTCTGCACTTGCATAAAAAAAACTACATACCACATGAATTCTTTTATATGAAGTATAAAATGATTCTAAACCACATCGTTTTATGTTTAAAAATATCAAGATAATAAGTGTAATTATACACTTATCACAAACATGGATTTATCTTTAATGATCTCGACACTCATCAACATGGGGCTAATAAGTCATAATTCCTCCACTTTAAAGTAGATTATGCTTGAATATGTCTTGTCAAAACATGTCAATTATGCTAATATGTCATCCCTCGTTATTTAATGATAGACCTAGATTTCTCAAAACTTTACATTAAACACTTGTTGTACTTAAATGATGGGTGTTGAAATCACCAAAAATAACTCCTGCAATAAAATAATAAATTGTAGTAAGTATTCTGAACGAGAATTACTATAGTAACCAGACTGGTTTCTTTGAAAATCGTTGAGAGTTGAAAACTAAAAGAGAATATAAAACTATTGTAAAAAGACTAACTTAACAAATTAAGAAAAACCATGTATCATAATGATCACTGGATAAGGGATAAATTGCACCGGGATGTAGGTTTAGTTATACTAGCGCTCCACACCGTACAACATTTGCAACTCTTCCTTACTTCGTACATGGACTGTGCTTCATGCCTTTATCTCATTCTTACCTTTCATGACTCTCGATGTCGTGTCGGAGATCTTGCAAAAAAATAGCAATAAATACTAGAAAAGCCTAAATCCTAATAAACAGGTAGTAAATATACTAACATGCATTAGATTGTTGAATCTCTAGTCTCGGTGATGATATAGAGACTGGTGTCACTCACTCTTCCTTAAGCATAATTACGGATGCAAAAGTTGGAGATGATAATAAATCACAAAGACTTACCTCGTGGTTGATCAAGCAACTGAGAGACTAGGGATTCAATAATAATAAGTTCTAAGATAAGTAAATAAATCACCTTGTGGATTGTTGTGTTTAGGTTTAAGTCCTCACATTAATCAGACATGGCCTTGACCCTTCCTTAATCAAGTTACTATGAAAGTAGCTAGACATGACTAAAATTAAAGATGATAAAAGATAAAGGAAATGGATGTAAAATTGCGAATGAATAAAAAGAACTTATAAAAACTATTTGCAAATTGAAACGAACTTAAAAGCAAAGTATAATCAAATTGAAAGCAAATTAATCTAAAGCGTTCGAAAACTGAAAACAGAAAGTAAAATAACTCTAAGCTAATTTGTATTCGGATTACAACTACACTAAGAAAATTAACACTACAATCTAACTTTGAATTCTGACCCTCTCTATTTATGGGATTCGGTCTATATTTATAGTCATACCATGTGAAATCCTTTATATGAAGTAACAAATGACTCTAAACCACATCGTTTTATGTTTAAAATTATCAAGATAATAATTGTAATTATACACTTATCACAAACATGGATTTTTCTTTAATGACCCTAGAAATTTTGTGAAAAATAATTTCTCCTAAATCCTCCAAATATATTCGGATCCAAAGTACGTTTGTATCTCGAAACCCTTTTGATTTTCAAATCAACTTTCTTCTATTTATTTTTTCTTCTAAAATCCTCAGATATTCTCGGGTCTAAAACAAATACAATGCCAGAGTCTAATTATCTTTTGGATAAATAAGCACTTATTTTCCACACCAAACCACAATGAAAAAAAGAATGAGGAACACTCCCACGGATCAAACGGATACGGCGAAGTGGATTCACACCGAAAGGGTAAGCCTCTGAGTTCCTAGAGCTGCTTCATCTCATGCTTCCTATGTTATTTTACATGTTGACCTAGGATATTTATACTTTCTTTTATTATGTAAATATCAATGTAATATTTCTCCTTTTTTTTATTTTCTACTTCTTTTAGGTTATGAATATTCATGTTAGAATTCCCGGATAGTAGACCTCACTTCTTGCCATGCGAGCACTCTCATTAAACAAAAATGATAAACATACGGTTTAATAAAATGAATCGTTTTATTTCTAAAATAAGAATTTTTAACTACCGTTATTTCAACTAGGCTACACTGGCCTCGCTAAGATCAAATCAAGCATACATGCAAATACTCATGTTGTACTATATACCATGTACTAATTGTGTTGGATGCAGGTTAGATGTATGCCTTGGTTTTATTTTCCTTCGGGTATCGCAATGTCGATTATTTTTTGGGAATTATAATTAATAGAATAGGCGGGCGGTTGCATCCCCCGAAGTTATGTAATTTTAATCTTTTCTTTCTCACATTTATTTATTGGTTTGTGTATGGTTTTATTCCTTTCTGCATGCTAGTTAAATCATACATTATAACTAGAAAATGACATAAGTGTGAATATACACAATTAAGAAATACGGATTTCTGTAGATGTAATATAATGTGATCTAATAAGAAACAAGCAGCTTATCCCAAACCCGAATCTTTGTGTCTTAGTGGGCAATCCCTCGGACGTTAAGCCTCATAGAACTTTAATTCTTGGAAGAGCTAATCCAGGTGGTGACTCTACACTAAGAGACGGTGGATTCGGGTTTGACCAATCTAAAATGTTTTCGCTTTCTCTTTCAAACCTTTCCGGGTCACCGACCTGGTACATTTTATTTTCAACAAAAACACCTTGATGGACCGCGCCACTCATTCCTAGCGCACTCTCGGCCAATCATTTTGTGTCGTCCGCTCACACTTAACCAAGTAAAGGTCAAGGTCATGTTTGATTAGTGTGAGGACTTATCTTGAATACAAAATTCCACAAGGTGATTTATTTATCAATCTTTGTTCAAAATACGTAATCCTTAGTCCCATTATGGTCTGATCAGCCATAACATAATTCTTTATGATTTATTGTTATCTCTAACTTTTGTATCCATAATTATGCCTAAGGAGGAGTAAGTAAAAATAGTCTCTTTATCATCACTGAGACTGAAGAACTATAATCTAATGCTTGTTGGGGAATCACTACTTGTCGGTTATGGTTTGGGCTTTTCTATTTCTTAATGCAATTAATCGATGAGCTCTTTGGCATGATGTTAAGAGCCACAGTAAGTAAGACGGCGGCTGAGGTACAAAGCAAGATCCCCCAGACAAAGTAAGGAAGAGTTACTAATGTTATAGGGTACGAAGCGCTAGTATAATTGAACCTAAGTCTCGGTGTAATTTAACATTAGTCTCATAATCACAATGACACATGATTTACCTTGAATTGGTTGATTCAGTATTTTTAAATTAACTTTACTTGCTTTATTTATTTTTAATTCTCAAATCGCATAACAAATACAATTTGGTGGTTTTGTTTCGTCATGTAGTCAAGGATTACTTGTTTAAAAACTTTTCTCTCTTGATACGACCTCTTTTTGCTACTAACTACATTTCTTTTTACAAATTGTTCACCACTTTTTTACTGATAATATAAAATTTCTAAATATGAACATGTGTTGTCAGTACTGTTTATCAAATAGAAAAATGATGATAACTGCAAGTATACAGTTGCGATTTAGTTTTAAAAGATATCAATCTCACAAGAAAAGAATTCGGTTCTGAAGATCAACTAGAGTTACGGAACAAAAGAAAATATAATAAGTTAAAGGTTTCGAATGGTAGACTGATGAATGGACAGATGCATGAATAGATTAGAGAAGATGAAAAGCATATAGATATTCCTTAAAAACAAGTATAGTGGAGTAAAATATGCAAAATAATAAAAAAATGTTTTATGCACTAGATAACTTCAACAAACTCGATTCTAGACGCCCAAATATCCTATAATTCATCATAGAGCAACAAATGAAATGACTTTTCTAAATCTAGGGTAAACGAATTATGACACTTATAAAAACATGGACAACAATAATACTATGTGTTGGACCCAGTAAGCGTGTAAAATAGGTCAGGGGGGGTGAATGACTTGTTTTCGAGTTCAAGCTTAACTTCAGAAAGATACTTCTGAAGTTGCTTCTGAGTAAGCTTAAGTTACTCAGAATCCCCTTTTATGTTTTATGTGTTTTTAATGAGGAATAAAATAACACAAATACAAATGAGCCGAGTAAGGAAATTCAAACAACGATTTTTATCCTGATTCAGCCTCTGTCTAATCCAGTCCTTAGAAACTCCAGTCCAAGATTTAATCCACTATTAACTTTTCTTTTGGTGAAGAGTAAACCTTTTACAACACCTTGATTGAACTACCCTTCAACAATCTTTGCTGAGCTATACCAATACAGAAGTTCCGTCCTTCTATATCCGAGGCTCTGAGCTTTGTCTCTAATAAGTACCTTTCTTACTAGAACTTCACTCCTTTACACTATCTTACCCTCAGCTTAGTGTAAGTTACAATAGTTTTGCAAAAATGATTTTTATGAACTTCTGAACTTTGTTCCAGTTAGTTCAATTACAAACGGATGGGATTTGAATGTTTGCTATGAAAGGGTTGTAAGTAGATTGAGATTTGTTTTCGCTTTAGTACTTGTGTTAAGATTTGACAACCTTCTCAGATGCGGGAAAACTTCTTTTTATAGAGGGAGAGAATTTTTCCCGTTGAATTAAGGATCGTTGCTAAAAATACTACCGTTGTTTCTCAGTCTTGTTGCAGTTAACAATTCGTTACAGAGCTCGTCCAGGTCTGATTTGAGTCATGCTGTATTAGGTTGATTTTGCGGGTTCACTTTGTACTTGCAGATATGTTTCAGCATAGCAGGTGAGATTTGTTCCTGAATTTGCAGTAACTTTTGTTTTGTAGTATACAAAAGCCCAAGGCGCGGTGGCATTAAATGCTAAGTCAGTTGTTTTGACTTTTTGGCATCGAAAGATTGAGTTGACCTTTTACAGTCCTCAGAGGGGCCTTTTAACGGTCTGAGTGATGAGTGATTCTTCTGAGACATATCTTCGAGTTCTTCTAACTAATCCTTGTGCTTCTGAGACGATGTTCTTCTGAACTCAGAACTTACAAAACAATGTATTCTTCAGAATCCAACAATCTCCCTCATTTTGTTTGTTCTGAGTGAAGTCAAGCACAGGATGCACTTACTCCCTCATAATCTTATGCATACATTCTGATTAATGAATTATAAGAAAATCAGTACAACGAAGAGTTGTACTTTGGAGCAGAAGTAAAATTTTTTCATTGATAGAGTTTTGTTTATAGAGTTTTTACAATAAATGAGACAATTACAAGGGTTTTTCTTTAAGAGCTACAAAATCATCTTTATGAGTCTTTTCTGGTTAATCTATCTCCATGGTGCTGCTTGAGGGTTGGCTGGAAATCATCCGTCTTTCCCAGATCTCCTTGAAGCTGTGCTTGTTCTTCTCCCTCCACTCAGCACCAACAAGTTGGGCAACTATCTTCTACTCATCAAGCACAAAGTTCTGAATGACTTCTTGAATAGCCTTTCTTTAAGAGCTACTGAGGTCTGTTTCTTGCTGTACCAAGAGATAATACTGTTTCCCAGAAAATGACATCCTCTAGTAGTGCTCTTCCTTTCAAATTGATATCTTCCATAGTCAGCATAGGTGATTCCTTTTAATGAGAATTCTTCATTATTTGGATACCATAATCCAGCTTCAATGGTTCCAATCAAATATCTGAGGTTTCTTTTTACTACGCTCAGATGTGATTCTCTACGGTCATTTTGGTATCTTGCGCAATAGCAGACTGCATAGTGAATGTCAGGCCTGCTTGCAGTAAGATATAGTAGAGAGCCAATCATTCCTCTGAACATCTTCTGATCGACCTTTTTGCCTTCTGAGTCTTTGCTGAGTGTGGTGTTGGAAGCCATAGGGGTTGACATTTCCCTTCCATCTTCCATACTAAATTTCTTCAGAATCTCCTTGGTATACTTAGATTGATTTATGAATATCCCATGTGGATTTTGTTTGATTTGGAGTCCCAGAAAGAAGGTTAATTCTCCCATCATTGACATCTCAAATTCATGTTTCATTTAAGAGCTGAATTCCTTGCACATCCTTTCATCAATGGCTCCGAAGATGACATCATCAACATAAATCTGAACAAGGAAAATGTCCTTGTTCTTTCTTCTAATGAATAAGGTTGTGTTTGTCTTGCTTCTGATGTATCCCTTTGAGGTGAGAAAGCTTGTTAATCTTTCATACCAAGCTCTAGGTGCTTGCTTCAGACCATATAGAGCTTTCTTCAGCTTGTATAGATGATGGGGAAGTTTTGAGTCTTCAAAGCCTGGAGGTTGCTGAACGTAGACTTCTTCTGAGATGAATCCATTAAGGAAGGCACTCTTTACTTCCATTTGATACAATTTGAATCCCATATGAGATGCAAAGGTACATAGGATTCTTATTGCTTCAAGTCTAGCTACTGGAGCAAATGTTTCATCATAGTCTATCCCTTCTTGCTGATTGTACCCTTGAGCCACCAGTCTTGCTTTGTTTCTCACTATGTTTCCTTCTTCATCAAGCTTGTTTCTGAATACCCACTTACTGCCAATGATAGATTTGTTCTTTGGCCTTGGGACAAGATCCCATACATCGCTTCTGGTGAACTGGTCCAGCTCTTCTTGCA
>CATIWQ010114231.1:0-39282 GCA_949673415.1 Euphorbia schlechtendalii | reverse complement strand
GTCACTCTGGTTATAACTATTTTCATAGAATTTGATCGTACACATTGAATTGATGGATTTTGATACATTTTGTAATTAATACTATAGCGTAATTACATTATTCCATTGTGGCCCGCAAAGTTTTGTAAAGCATCGAAACTGTAAAATTGAAGATTGAGACTCTGGTGGGAAACATGGGGACTTATTTTATAAATTTGGCAAAGAGCTTATACATACCCATCAAGACAACCACGATGAATGGTCATCTGTTCTGAAAGCAAGCAACGATCCTGTGAATCTGTTAAAAAAGAAAGGTAGCATGAGAATTATGATCTTAAGTGCCCTTTTTTCTGTTTTAGTTTTAGTAGCAAGTACAGAAACAGATATGAGAACATTATACACTTACCAGGTTATTTTCGAGCTTGCGCCAGTAGAATCCTTGAATTGCAATAATAGCAATGTTAGAAGTTATCAGCACAAAAATGGTCAAAGAATGCTTTTCCATCCACTCCAATGGTGATGTTAGCCATTTATAACCATGTACATCTACCTATCACATTGCAGAAAGAGAAGAAAAACGTCAAATAATTAGAAATAGTACTACATTCTGTTTAAAGGGACTGAAACTGAGAGAATATGAAGCAGTTTTTCGGAGGTAAAGAAAATTTGTTTGATTTTCCAAACAAAAAATTCACAAATATTTCACCGTTTCAAGTCCTATTTGTTTCGTTGCTCTTGAAAGAGCAAACAAACTATATTCGTAGTTCAAACCATGACTTTCATTTAGAGCATGTCATTTTTTTGCACTTGAGCTGGAACTTAAAACTCATCAATAAGTAAGTAGCACAAAATGTGATTCCGGCCGAAGCAGATGTGATCATCATATAACTAATTGTGTAGAGAGACTTATTTACAGGTATTTCTACACAGCAACGATACATGAGTTTAAATATAGCATTATATGACAGGTGTCCATTATTTTATCACATTCTTGTTTACCAAGAAAGCTGAAAAAATGAAATTGAGGTGAAAGAAATCGCATACATTTTTATATAGGATAAAGATTAATCTTAGACAAGTAGAAGTCTCTTTGGATGTAGAACAAATATTTATCAGCTAAAATTTGTTGAGAATGATACTCTTCCTTAGCATTATAATTTCCTCAAATCAATCTATTCTGAATACTCATTTAAGACAAAAATAAATACCATTGAAGATCATACCTAGAATGGCAAAGAACAGACCAAGGAGAAGAAGTGAAGCTGAGAATGCAGACCAGTTTTTCATACGCCTTTTATGGTCTTGAAAAGAATTTGTATAACATAAACGTGCTCACAGTTGTGAAAAAAATTTTATTTACCATATTAAAGCATTTCAAGAGCGAAATTATAAGTGCCACCCCATCAAAGGCATGGAAGGTGACAATGCATTTCTATTATTCAAAATGCCTATCTGCCTGGATGTTAACTATATATTACCTGTATGTTATGATTGTAAAGAAACAACTAAAAAGAATCGAGAAAGTGAATAATGTACCTGTATGTGAGCAAGAACATGGCCGCACTGAAGTCCAATTATACAGGTTATTGCAGCTGTCAAAGAACTGGTAACGTGCCGCCAAATATAGTCAATAACTAAAAAGCTAGACATTAGGTCAAGAAAAGTATAAACCATAAAGTATTTCTATAACAGAAATTTGATATCAGAACCAGCTTTCTTGTGAACTCCACAAGCATCAGTGGAATGGCATATGAAGTACTTCTGAATCAGTGTTTCCAAAATTTTCAACATACTCTTAGCAATTGAAATCTGAGATAGATACACTGGAAGATGCTATTTAATAAGCATGTTCAAACATTGGAAGGAAGAACAAAAAGGGCTTATGATACTTGTACAACTGTTAAACAATGCCAAATATAGTTCCTATGTCATACTATCTTGAAATTCTTCTTGATGGGGTCATCTGAAAAGGAACTTGAATATATTTAATCTAATATGCATAAAAAAGGATGTAAGATAACACACTGTGGAAAACAGTCTTTGTCTGTACCGTTCATTAAATGATATAACAATGAATACGAAAATGATAGTTATATTATAGCATCATGAACTTCCACTCATTTAAATTCAATTATTAGATAAGTTTAGTCTCCACAAGACTATCAAATGAGTGAATTGTTCTTTCATGGGTAACCGAATAATGGAAGCAATAAAATAGGTCTATATGAACGTGATTTACAAAATTTATCCTCATATGTTTCAAATTCTTTCTGTAAAACACTTAAATGTAACATTTGGTACAGGTCCTGACTTTTGTGGCTAGTGATAGAATAACTGAAGCGAATGTTAATCATATCAACAATTTAACTATAGGATCACAAACATCAAGATTTAAAATGCATATCCAGCTTATTTTCAATCGCTTCCTTTTCTTACTCTAAAACAGATCATCTTGATTTGATAGCATCCTTTGGTTTGCTAGTTTAACATAAAAATGAAAGACCAACCGATTGAGATAATGACACAAAGATGTAAATTGAAATGAGCAAAAAACATAGTCAATAATCAGTTCTCTTAGTTGTATGAGTTATTTATTTACTTAAATTATATAGAAAAGGCTCTACACTCATTCAAGAATTATACAATTATCTAGTGTCTGTATGTTTCAATTTAAGTAAGGCATCAATCTCAGGTGAGTTGTATGTACATAAAAATACTGCTAATGTGATTCCTTTTGTAGTTACACAATTTACAAATTTAACACTCATACAGCTAGATCAATTGACATAATGTACAATACAAACAACTGAAACAGATCGAGCAGTTGAACAATAGATTCAGATTGGAGAAAACACATTGGATACTCAAATCAGCCAATTCAACAAAGAAAGCCATAATTTAACAAGAAATTGCAACTCAGCCTACACTAATAATCCAAATCTCAGTTTCAATCACTAAAATAAACACAAATATTCTCAGAAGAAAATGGAGCATTCAGAAGTAAAATCAAAGCTAAAAGAAAACAGAAATATATCGGAGCATAGAATAAACTATAGATAAATAAGTAAAAGAAACAAATCGATGCATACCTGAGATTAAAGAAGTAGAGATCAAAACGAATACGAAGAAAATCAAACAACAAAGACGACCAGGGCAATTTACACCATTAAAAAGCTAAAAAAAAACCCCAAATCAGACAGGTAATTAAAATCAACCCATATGAAAGTAACCCATATGGTATCTGCCAATTTTATATAAATTTGAAAACCAAATATAAAAACCCATATGAAATGTAGAGATAAGAGAGCAAAGAAAGAAAAGGTTTATTCAATTTACCTCAAGTTCGTGGGTTTGTGGGTTTAGAGTTTATTTCTCAATTTGATTTTGGGAAAGGAGACAAGGAACAAGAAGCAAAGAAGAAGGCTAGATGTGGTTGAAAGGAAGCAATTGTCACTCCAGCCAGCAAATCGAAGACGGTAGAAATCTCTTCGCTGTAGCGCCAGCCATCAAGAGAGAAATGTGAGAGGGAAGATCGTAATACGATACTATTAGTTTTATTATTGAATATTATTTATTATTATTTTTAGTTATTTTTTATAATATGCAACAGAATTTACTTATTTTTTATTCCCTTGCACAAAGTTTGCAAAGGATAATGAAACTCACTTGCACATTCCGTTGCACATTTTCCCTCCATATTTTCCCGCTCCTTTCTTTGCAGGTGAATTAGTAAATACTTGCAATTACAGTTGCAAAAACATTTGTTATTTTAATTATTATAATTTTGCAAGGGAAAAGATTTTATCTTGCAAATTCCATTGCAATCAAGTGAATTTGCAAGGGAATATTTCCTGTCGCAATCAATCCGTTGCAAAATGCCTGTTTTCTTGTAGTGGAAGCAAGGGCTGTAAATACGCTTGCCCAACCTCAAGCTAGATAAAGGAATAAAATGAAACTCAAGACTCACACTCAGAGGGAAGCTGAGGTGAAACAAAGGGCTAAAGAAAGGAGGATGCAAGAGAGCAAGGAGAAAGCCTGTACTAGAAAAAGCGCAAACTTGAAGAGGCTGAGGATGATGCGGATCATGGTAGTTCTAGGAATAACAAAGAGGACTCTAAGACCATTAGTCCTAGAGTTGCTGCTCAAGTGGAGAAAGTAATCTCCAAGGCTAAAGGAACTCAGTGCAAAAGATCTACCACTATGCGCTCAAAGAAAAATGTCCAAATAGTGAGCAGCAATGAGGATGATGATAACATGGAGGTCATCAATAAGGAAGAACCTGCTCTTCCTGGTTTAAGCATCCTAAGTCATATTCCCACTCAACATAGTGAGAATATTTCATCTCAAACTGAGTTACCTGAGGCTAACCCATCATTGGGTCAATCATCCAACCCCTAAATACTTGAAAATCCTTCCCCCATTTCTTCTGTAAATCCATCACCAAATTCTCCTATAAATCCTAAATAACCTTCCTCCGTAAATTCCCAAATACCTTCTTTCATTGTAAATTCTCGTACCAAAACACCTTCTACTGTAAATTCCCCAGTATACACTCCTTCCTATCCATCTCATTCCCAAGAAAAGACCACCCATTCTTCACCTCCTCCAAATACTCAAACTGCTCTCATCCTTTCTCTTGTAAAATCTAAACCAACCCCCACATCTTCTCAAAATGTACAGAAAACATATACACATACCTTTTCTTCAAAACCAACTTCTACCCCTTCAATCTCTTTGATTGGAGAAGTTCCTGAAGTTGAGAACTCCGCTTAGCAAGGAAAAGAAGTTGAGGAAATTGCTAAGGGTATTTTTAAAGCATTTGAAGCAATTCCCTCTAGCAGCAAGCCAGTCCAAGAGGACCTGGCTAATTAAGCCATCTTGGTTCAGATAAGGGAGTTATGCAAGAAGAAATTCCCAACTTTGGAAATTGATGTTGAGTTGGATGAAGTATTTACGTGCTACTAGCTCAATAATTGATGAACTTGTCCTCCAAATCCAAGGTGAAGCTTTTTGAGTTTGATGAACGCTCTAACATTCCCTCCGAGTTGGTGTATTTTGAAGAATTTGAGAAGATTCAAGGGAGTTTGTACGTGATCAAAAATCATCTTGCGAAGGAAAGCATAAAAAACCTGGTTGGCAAGATTGCACTATTTATTACCAGGCTGATTAATTCTGCAGCTCAGCTCAACGCAACTGTTTCTTCTATCCCCACATCTATTATCATTGCCAATGTAGTGGAAGAAAAGATGAAGGGTAACATAGACGCTATTGTGGAATAACTAAGTAGTTTGACTGCTACATTGGCTACTCAAACTACACAATTTCAGAAGTTTAGCCAAGAACATGCCAAAGTAAAGACCAACATAGATAATAAGATCAGTAAGCTATCCAAGAAGATCGACATCACTAAGGATCTTGGGCACTGCATGTGCGAAGTGATGGAGAAGATGTCCTAGTTGATGGTCAATTATGATAAAAAGGTGGACTATGTTGAAAGATTGTTGAAGATGCTACAAAGAAAATGGACAAACCGATGCTAAACATTGATGCACTTGGGGACAAGCTTGATTCAGCCTACGAGGTCATCAATGAGAATACTGATGATTTAGTTAGGAAAGCACAGAAATCCCTCCTGAATGTAATGGGTAAATTATTTCCTAAGCCAACTGAGTCCTTAGACCTTGAAAATGGTCACTTAGTGCATGGGAAACTCAATGCCCTTAAGGATCATCTTCATGACATTCAATAGAATGTGGAATAATTGGTTACTATTGGGATGTATAATGTAAGGGACATCGAGTTCATAGCAAGAATTGTCAACTCCATGTGCCCAAGGATCGTTAACATGGAAGCAACATTGAAGATTGTCATATATGCATCAAATTTAAGAGGTCTCCTATAGTGTTTTCAATAGTTTGCTTGATAAAGTTTCGACCAAATTGCTCATCTAACTCAATATCATCATATACATCTAGAAGAGCTTAATGATTAAGACATCCTTATGTTGAAAGGAAAGGAGCAGCTAGAGCAAGAGATCTCACCATCCATCATAGGAAAGCAAGAGGACTTTTAGTCTGATCTCGACTCCTTTAATCTATGCCTTGAAGAAATGGTTAAGGGCTAGATAACAAAGGGGGAGAAAGTAGTAGAAGATGCTCGAAGGACATCCGAGCAATATAAAGCTTCACTTACACAACCTAGCCTTCGCGTCCTCAACCTCAACCTCAACCCTAAAAACAACAACAACAATGCCATTCAATCCATTCAAACTATCCAAAAGGAAATGGATAATCTTCTTCTCATCAACCACAACATTCTCGCAGATATCTTATACTAGATTTAGACTTATAATAGTGCATCTTTGTAACCACTTAGTTTAGGAAACTTTTGGGGCATAGAATAAGTTATTAATAATGAAAAAATTACAAGTTTATTTCTATCAAGTTAATAGCTTCTTAACTTCATAACTGCTATTTATGCTTTGTTATTTCTACTTATAAACTATAGTTGGAATTAATAAAGACCAATCTCAAAGAGAAGCTAAAGTAAGACAAAATCTCAAATATTAAAGAAATTCCTCTAAGTACGGGGGAGTTATTCTGACTAAAGAGAATCCACTCATTATGGGTGAGTCTACACTAACCTAGGAGTTCACTCAGCATGCGGGAGTCTTACATCATCTATCAAGTATCTCTATATCTATAAACTATTTATTCAATTAATCTCTTTTACTACTTGGTCTGTTATTTGTTCGAAAATGAGGGAGATTGTTGAACTTAAGTTAATAATACTTCATAGTACTTAAAACATTTTGGAAATAACAAACTATCTAGGATAGTGAAATCAATTAGTTATTACGTAGACTCTTAATTAAACAAGTTTACTTGAGTTTATTTAAGGAAAAATAACTCAGTTTACTGAGTTTTAATTAAGTTATGGCTTAGAGTAAGAAAAGTTGAGTGACCTGAGTATTACATAGTTTATACGATATAGACTCAGTGAATCTGAGTAGCTTTTATTTCACAAAAGATGAGTTATTTTGAAATTTAGGAAACATACATAACACACACGTATGTTTAATTCTATTTGTGAGAGATGGAATATTTTGTTAGTGATTTTTCAAGTAAAAAAGCACTAAATTGAAAAGGATATTCAAGTAGTTCTCATAATCAAAAGGTGTCAATACAGAATGTTGGGGATTTTTCACTAAAGCCCAAGATAAAAGGCATATTCTAACATGTGTCATTTTCCAATGTCTCCGCACTCCTCTTTAAAGTCAGCAATCAGACAAATCATAAGTCTCCACGTTGCATCTCGTGAACCTCTCTATCAAAATAGAATTTTTTGAAGGAAACAACTTTTTTGACGCATCTCAGATTAACAAATTAATCTCACACTTCAATGTTCTAATTCTCTATCTCTAAACATCTAGTAATTTGTTTCAAATGGATAAATTCAAAAGCTATGAAGAGAAGAGTAATTGGAGATCAAGTTTGGGATGAGAAATTTGTAATGGCTACTTCCAACTCTTCCAAGTATAAATAGAAGATTGAAGTAGACGTTTAAACGTGGTGAATCACCTTGAATTTCTTAAGAGCTAAAATATTGTTAATAGATTTCTAGCATTCAGAATTTCTAAATTTAGAATTCTAAGCAAATGCTCATCTGTCAATCAGTTTGTAATAGAGAGAAACCATATTAGATTTAACATTGTAAAAGGACTCAATAATTTTTTATAAGTAGAAATCCTTAGTTCGCAAATTTCTTAAATCAAACCTAAGTGATAATTTAGGAAGGGTAACTAATCTGTGGTTGAGTGGTAGTTAGAAAGAAAGGTACTTTCTGTCATAGAGTCTACCCGTTGTGAAGGCTTCTTTACCTAAGGAAGGAAAGAAACACTAGTGGATTAAAGCTTGGAAAGGATTCCGAGGATTGGAGGTAGGCTTGTGGTCGAACCAAGATAAAATCTCAGGTGTTGAAGTTATATCCTTTGTCATTTGTCTTTATAGTATCTTTGCTCATTTACCATTCTCTCTTTTTTATAAGTTAAGCTTGAAAAACCAATCCAACCTGAGTAAAGTACTGAGCACATATTCAAGATAAACTAAGTCAGCAAAGCTGAGTAGTTTACAATTTTTAAATTTGAACTTAGGATAAAGTTACTCAGCACGCATCTAAAAACTGACTTGGAAAGAATTTTATAAATCTTAAAAAGAATCACGTAACTGCATGCTCCTCCCCTTTGTTGTGTTATCTAAGCTATCTCAAACCTACAAACTAGATTAAGGTTTTACTCAAACTTAGTTTAGGTGATTATCATATAATTAAAAATGTGTTACTATACGTGTAAACGCTTTTAATTTAGGATGATCTAGTGCTTCACTCAATTAAAAGAACAATATCTTTAAATCATAATTTCTATTGTATAACAAATCCAGGTACCTATGGTTATTTTGGCAAGAATTAGACTTGTTTGCTCATTTACTTTAAGGGAGCCTCTCCTACGTGGAAATCTCCATTGGTATTAGGTTCAAGGGTACCAAAGTGACTTTTATGACATAGTCAATTTCTAGCATGGGAATTAGATTCCGCATATGATTTTACAATCATAGTTTAAGTTTGTTAAATTAAAAATTATAGTCATAGGTGCAAGAACTTAAACATGAACCTTATTTGCTTTGCATGATATATGGAGTCTTGGCATAATGAAATGATTATGATGTACCAGTCTTGAGCATGAACCCTTAGATAAATAATTCCAAATAGCCTGAAATTATTATTATTATTATTATTATTATTATTATTATCATAATCATATCTATCGTTAAGTCCTAAACTAAGGACAGACCAGCCACACCAATGAAATCCCTATAACAATATTAAGGGGGTAAATAGCCTTCTAATCATAAGTCATTATATGAACGTTATTAACAAATTTAAGAACATGTACAACATGCTTTCCCTTAACATGTGTTTGACCATGAAACTAGCTAGGATAAAGCCTTAAATAAAATGGGTTAGTTGTCCATATCATTAGAGCTAATACCGGATTGGAGACATATTTGAGGAGTCACACAATTGGGTACGCACTTCTCGAGAAAGAGAACTCAAATGGACTAGCAATTGCATGGAATGTAAATGGATGGGGTTCAAAACATAACTGTCTATTATGGCTTGACTTGCTATAGCGGGGGTCACCTTTGATGAATTATGGATGCTACCTACTAAGGAAAATGGTTCAGCCATGTTTCCTAAATTCAATATAAGGGGTTATTTGAATGTTGAAAACAATAGTAGGAAAGATGCATTTAATTAAAGACCTTATTTTAAATGCATATACATATACTAATGTTTGAACAATTTATATCTTATATCTAGATTGAACAATGAATCATAACATTAACCTTCGCTCAATTCTTAACAATAAGTTGATTGGGATTAATTTTGACGATTGGTTTAAAGCTCTTAGAAAGGAGCTTGAGAAGAACAATTTTGATTATGTTCTGGATGATCCTGAACTAGTCAATCCTAATGTTGAGGCTTCTATCCAATAAAAAGAGGCATATTTTAAGCAGAAGAAGGATGCTTTTGTAGTGTTACTCGTGATGCTAGAAACCATGAGCTTAATGCTTAAGAAACATCATGATGGTACGAACTTAAAAAATATGCTAATTCATGTTAGAAGAATTCATGAGGGTATGAAAATTGAATGGAATGAATTATTAAAATTCTTCCATTCTTCTTGGAAACATGATGAGATCCTTGCCACTGAACGTTGAAAGAAACTTTGGTTAATTTAAAAGGCTGACTTAGATAGAAAATAAAAGAGATTCCAAACTTGACATACATATTATGATTGATGGTCTGTCTGATAAACATTCACCCTTTGTGAAATATTATCTCATGTGAAGGAAGAACAGTAAAATGTTTGAGTTTATTATAAGACTTAGAAGTTTTGAAGATGGTCTAATAGCTAAAGGAATAAGTACCTTAGCAAGTAGGACTTGCACTAAAAGTAAAGGTTTCAAACTCATCTACAAGAAGGTAAAAAATGTGATCATTGAAGGGAGAAAATATAATGGGATATGTTTCTTGTGTAGAAGGATCGGCATTGGAAACGTGATTGCAAAGATCTGATTTTTTAACAAGTGAAGAAGAAGCCAAGTGATGCATCTACTTTAGGTTTGTTCATGATAGAGAGTTTCTCTATAGTTCCTTACGAGTCTGGATGGGTATTGGATATTGGTTGTGGTACTCCTATCTGTACTTTGATTCAAGGTTTGTGGAATGTTAGGAGGCTTGCAAAGAGGGAAATGGACCAAGAGTTGGAAATGGAGCACCGGTTGCTGCAACATCTGTGCGGATATACATCCTTCATTTTCCTAGTAGTCGTGTTTTAGTTTTGAACAATTGCTATTACATTCCTTCTATTACTAAGAATATTATTTCTATTGCTTGTTTAGCAATGGAAGGATTTGAAATTTTAATTTCACATAATAATTGTCAAATTCAGCATGATAATATTCTTTATGCTTTTGGAATGTGTTTGAATGGCATTTATGTTTAAGATACTAAAACTAAAATTCTTAATACGAACATTGCTAAGAAATCAAAGTTAGATAGTGAGAAATCTTCATACTTGTGGCATTGTCATCTAGGCCATATAAATGAGACTCAGTTAACTAAGTTACACAAATGTGGTGACTTGGGCCTAATGGAATAGGAATCCTATGGGGGTATGTGAACCTTTTTTAAAAGGAAAGATGGCAAAGAAACCTTTCGAAGGAAAGGGTCAACATGCAACAAGTACATAGGAAATAATACAATCCAATGTATGTGGTCTAATGAGTATTAAGACACATGAAGGTTTCATCTACTTCATACCCTTTATCAATGATTACTCATGATATGGTTATTTATACCTCATGAGGTACAAGTCTGAAAGTTTTGAGAAATTCAAAGAATTCAGAACCGAAGTAGAGTAACAGCTTGGGAAAAGTATCAAGACCCTTTGATCTGATTGAGGTGGTGTATACTTAAGCCAAGAGTTTCATGATTATTTAAGGGTTAATTGTATTTTATCCCAAAGCACACCTCCTTCTACACCCTAGCAAAATAGAGTGTTAGAAAGGATAAATAGAACCCTACTCAATATGGTTCGATCCATGATGATCTAAGAAAAACTCAATAGATCCTTTTAGGGTTATGAACTTGAGAGTGCAATTTATATTCTAAACAGAGTACCCTCAATATTAGTTGATCAACACCATATGAAATGTCGTATGGTAAGAAACCAACTCTTTCTCATCTGAGAGTTTGGGGATGTCTTGCTTATGTTAAGAGGAAAAATTCATATAAGCTAAGTGCTAAATCTGATAGGTGTCTATTTGTAGGTTATCCTAAGGAGATTATGGGTTATACCTTTTATGAACCCAAGGAATAAAAGGTACTTGTTTCTAAGAATGCTCAGTTCCTCGAGAAGGAACATGTACTTACGGTAGCTAGTGGGAGAAATCTTGAGCAGGGTGCTCAAGAAGATCAATTAGACAATCAACTAATTGACCCCACACCTATTACATAAGAAAGTTTAAGCATTGAAACAACCTATTATAACACTGACATTGCGTAGGTTAGGTCGGGCTCCAATCATTCTTGAAAGATATGGATATTTCATCATTAATGATAAGCACATATTTCTTATGGAAGATAAGGAACCTAAGACTTACAAGGAAGAAATGGAAAGCTTCGAATCTAACAAATGGTTAACAGTTATGAAATTAGAGATGGACTACATCTACGAAAATCAAGTCTCGAAGTTGGTTGATACACTAAGTAGGATTAACCAAGTAGGATGCAAGTGGGTTTTCAAGAAGAAAACTTGCATGGATGTTACTATGATTACCTTTGGTTCTGAAGAAGATCCCTCATCTATCTTGAGAGGCTACACATTACTTTCTTAGTAGGTGGTCAGATGCTACCCACACTTTTTACTTAAAGTGTGGTGAGTATATGATCACTCCGGTGGACTACATGTAGATCACGGGTTTGTGGTTTGATGGAGACATAATCCATTTCAACTGTGATATGAGCTTTAGACATTATGATCCTGCTTTGGTGGGGGAGCCTTTTGGGGGTTTGTTAGCCTACTAAGGAATACCCATACAAGTAGCTGGCCTTGTATTGGAACGGTGAGGGGGACTTTCGAGGACCCGAACAACCATGTGAGATGCGCTTGTTCCTTCATCCTTTACATACTTTCCTACTTAGTGTTCCCGATTGGTGCTTCTTCCATTAATTGGAACTTGTTAGATCCTTTGATTTATTTGAGCACGGTTAGTGGCATTGCTTGGGCCGATCAAGGCTTGCTCAAATTTACCTAACATTGGACTTGTGTGCTCGCCTCCATGTGATGGAGGCAAAGACTTCCTTAATCATCCTTGGGGTGTTTAATTTAGTTATAGTGTTAAGTTTCTTATTATAATTCATAACTTTGTATTGACTTCTGTGTTTTGTTATAGATTTGGGCATTTAAGCATGGGATTATGAGAGCTTCAATTGTTACCCTCTAGATTGATGGATGGATAGCTCGGTAGAGGCAAAGGTGCATATGCAAGAGTGCATCTTTGATAGGGTAAAGATTTCGTTACTTGTGAATTTCCTTAGGTTATTGAATTATCGGTTTATTTTCTTTCCTTTCTCTTGTAGATTGATACCCTACCTTGGGGAAAATCGGGGACTTGGAGCATGGTGATGGTGGGTTTCGTGCCTTTCATGGGGAGGAGGATGCTGTTCGAGAGCCCCCTTCAATAGGGTGGCTTTTTGGTGAGCAAGTAGTGGAGTGCTACACATCTCCCCATGATAGAAACATGCCTCCACCAGTCCTTGGTTGGGTCTTCTGGCCAAAGCTTACTAGTGCTGATAGGGAGTTCTTGGAGGGCGTGGGAGGGGTTGAGGAGCTGGAGGGTGATGTGGTTCAATACCCTTCATATAGGGTAACTTACCTCTTGGGTTAGCCTGATGAGGTGCCATAGATTGTCATTGCCAAGGAGTCGGATGAGGTGCGACCTGTGCTCTCAAGTTTTGGTTCCCGATGGGTGGTGATAATCAATTATTTTTTCTTTTATTGATTTGTCTAGTGTATATATGTATTGGTATATTTTGTTGTGGGATTGTTGGATTAACTTTGTGCAGTTGTAGAGGGGGAAGAGAGTACAAGGTGGCTCGGAGGATACAACCGGCTATGGTGCTTAGGCACAGGTTATTGTGGTGGGGATCAGGAACTTTGCCATCTTAGAGCTGATGACATTGTATAGGATAGACATCTCCCTCTATCTTTACTTTGCTAGGTAGAATTATGAGTGGCCCATGACCTTCATCCCTCCTAAGACATCTCACGTGAGTGTTTCACTTAACCAAAAGTTTTTCATATTTGCACTACATCTATGGATCTTGGTGTTGAATTTCTCTTTTGTGTAGGTCCCCATGGAGCAGAGCAAGATCAAAAGGTTGATGCTTCATGTTCTCTAACACCATTCTAGTAAAGCAATACCTTTATGATGGTCAGTACCTAAAAAATGTGATTAAAATATGCTAGGATGATGCATGTGATGTATGAGTGTTTGTGTATGCATCAATGTCACGTTTTCTTTGTAGGATAAGATCTGGTCACTACAAGAAGAGCATAGTCCCCCTTAGAAGGAGTACTCGAGATAGTCAATCATTTCGCTACAAACCATACCTCCTTAGATGGGTTATGGCCAGCCGTTTGCTCCCTAGGTCCCAAAATACTTCAGAGGAGGTTTTGGCCAATTTAGGGGGTCTTATCCTGACTTTGGAGGCGCTAGGGAGTCTAGTGGTCATCATGAGAATGGTGGGAGTCGGCTCTTGGGTATTTATAGGGGGTCAGGGTTTCATACTGACCCCACTTTTGGTGTTGATAACTAGGATGAAGGTTGTTAGGGTGCTAGGTTTTGGGCCCTTTTATTTCTGACTTTGATTTGTGCCTAGCGTGGCTTGATTGGTTTGGGATATTTAGGCGTGTTTTTAGCTTATTACATTTTTATTTTTCTAAAAGATTGGCATGAGCCTTTCATGGCTCACGTATTGGATGTTAAATTTTTCACTTACTTACATATGCGTGATATACATGCTAAAATAATGTTGCATTTTCTAAAACTTCCCTTATCTTGTGCAGTTTATTTCTTTGATGTCTAGTCTTGACCATGGAGTCATTAAGAAATAATCTGAAAGCATACTTGGATACTTTCAAAGTTCTTGATTGGTATAGGTTGACTCCTAGAGGTTTAAAGAACATGAGAATTTACCACTCTTTGTTAATTGATGCTCATTTGTTGCAAGGGGTCGGTGCCTTCTAAAACCCTATGGATCATGTCTTTCTTTTTAATAACTAGTGTATCCTCTTTTCGAAGAGTTTAGTGATATTTTATGTCTTCCTTGTAATTAAGATATTGTCATCCTTGAATATCATTTTGAGCTTAAAGCAAGCACTATTAGTTTTCTTTGACTTAGTAACCTTTGACAACGTAGGATTTTGGCTGAAGTCACTAGGGAAGTTGTTTTGAACCTTTTCGAGGCTTTGGAGATCTATCGGGCTTTCCCTCTTACCGATCCCTATTGGGTTTCAACCATGAACCTTTAATTGATGTGATTTTTACTTCTATGAATTAGGGATTGGGTTTTGTAATGCTTGCTTAGCTTCTGTAGTTCATTAGACTATTGATGGAAATCACTCATTGCGATGATATTAGTTGACGCGGTTTCATATGAAGACTCCACTCATTCGGGTGTAGAGACTATGGCAGGGAGTAAAATTTTACTGTAGGTGTGGTTGATGGAGAAATTGAAGATCATGAGGAATCTATTGGGACCTGTCATGTCTTACCTCCATAGGGAATTCTAGAGTAGAGGGAGGGAGAGGGTTCACTATCAAACTTACACTGTATCTCAGTAGATCGAATACGAGTAGGGGTTGGTCGAAGAGGATATTAGGTGGATTTCTCCTTGGTTACGCATAGCAGAGGTGACTATCATGATGGCCTATGAGGGGGTTCAACTATAGGGCTTGGTGCACCTAGTCTACTGTCCTCTTCAAATTGTGTTCGTAGGCAGTACAAGCTTTCTCAAGGGATACTCGAGCATGTTTGTACTCTTAATAGTGGTAACTGGATAAGTGTATGACATTCCGCTATTAGAGGTCAGTAGAGTAGGCACACTCTGGTTACTGTGAATTATGATGAGTCTATGAGTATATCCTTGGATAAGGACTACATACAGTGGCTAGCTTCCATTAAGGACGTCCCTACTAGAGATGGCAGGGAGACCCGTCACTCATCGTATGCATCATCACACAACAGGTTCTAGTTTTTTTATTTTTATCGTACTTTTTCAAAATTTGTAATAATAATAACTAACTTTGCTTGTCGGGTTGTGAGAACTTTATGTTTGAATTCATGTTTTTTTAAATGTCTTTCAAGTTTTAAATAAGATTACATCTTTACATTTGACAATCTTGACAAAAATAAGAATGAAGTAAAAGCAGAGAACAAATGCAAACAAGTCATTTATTTCTAACAAATAAACCTGGTGTTAGCAAAACTTTCAAAAGTTTTGCAAGCTAACTACTCTCTTTGTGATGATTTTTGCTCAAAGGCCCTTACTAGCTTTCGAGACATAGTAAGATTTGAGCTTATCTTGATTAATATGGTTCATGAACTCATTTCCATCCATATCCATGATTCCCTGCGAGGGATGGTTTTTGCCACGGGTATCTCATGGGATCTACTTTAGCGATAACTTATACTTAGTGTAACTCAAAGTAATGGCGTTATTTTTTCATTATCTAAACCATATCTGCACATGATTTCTTGATATTGTGTATTGAGTTTTGTAGTCCAAAAACTTTTTACTAGGATAGTAAAAGGCATGTTCTTTCTTATAATCGTGTTCTTTTACTAACATGGCCCTCACAGAAGATTCTTCTGCATCTAGGTAGAGTATGAGAGGTTTTTCTAGTACTAGAGGTTTTAAGATGGGTGGATCGACTACATAGGCTTTTACCTTTTCGAAGGCTACATTGCATTCTTTGTTCCATTCGATAGATTGCTATTTCCTGAGCAATTTCAAGATGGGTTCACAGACAGTAGCCAAATTAGCTATGAATAGACTAACAAACTATAATGTTTTGAGGAAACTCTTGACTTCCTTCTCTATTTTTGGTACGGGAATTTCCAAGTTGGATTTGACTTTATTAGGATCCATTTCGATCCCTCGTTGGCCTACTATGTACTATAAAAGTTTACTAGAGGTGACTCCAAATATGCACATTTCTGGTTCAAGTGGAGGTTGTATTTTTCTATGCATGGGAGGAATCAATCAAGCACAACTAGGTGTTGCTCGAGTGTCAAAGATTTGACCAATAAGTTATCGAAACACACTCCACTTCTTTGTGGATCATATCATGGAGCAAAAGGGTGAGAGTACATTGTTATGCTACCCCATCATTCTTTAAACCTAAGGGCATTACCCTATAAGAGTATACTCCCCACTAGGTAATGAAGGATGTTTTGTACTCAACGATGATGTTCATGAGTATTTGATTGTAGCCAGATTATTCATGAAAGAATGAGTATGTGGATACTTTGGCAGTGCTATCAATGAGCACATCTATATGGGGTAGTGGGAAGTCATCCTTGGGAGAAGCTTTGTTAAGGTAGCGAAAGTCGAGGCATACTCGGACTTTCTCACCCTTTTTGGCTACAAGTACTTTTTTTGGCTAACCACTCGGGGTATTCAACAACTTTCAAAAACTTAGCTTTGATTTGTTTAGCTATTTCATCGTTTACATTCTCAGCCAATTCCAGTCTCAACCTTTTTAGCTTTTGTTTGACATGTTTGATATCACAAATAATGGGAATCTGATGTTCATCTATAGACCTTTCGACCCCGAGCTTGTTGTCAAAGGACCATATAAAGGATGCTACTTGAGACTTTAGTGTTTTCATCATTTCTCTCTCTTAGGTTCGTTACAAGTTTACTTTTTTAGTATTTGTATCATGACTATTAAATCATTAGATGTATGCTTAGATGAATACATGAAGTCATTATCATGAACATCACAAAAATAAGCAAAGTCATTGTCATTATTATTAAGAGAGAACATGTTATTAAATTTGAAAACATTGGAAATCAAAACATAACTTTCGTGACTCTCTCCTGCTTCGAGTATGTGGTTGTTGGGTCCTCACTGGTATTTGCTACGTCATCCATCTTTCCTTTTCCTTTAATCAATATCTTGGTAAATTCTGCTATCATCTGCTTGTCTGATGCTTTAATTGTCTCATTGTCCTGGCCTTCAATCTTTACGGAGGCTAGATGCTCTTCAGCAACTTGGTCATATGGCCAGCGAGTTCACAAACCTCACTTTTAAGTGTCACTATTCTTTCTTAGTTGGTGTTGGTTAGATTCTACTTTTCATTTATAGTTGGTTTAGTTAGTGATTTTGGGGGTAGTGTTTCATTAATCATGATTATTGGTTCGGGAGTTGCATTGTAGTTTAGCTTGTTGATAATGGAACTTTGAATGAATTTTTGGAATTCAACCACATCTATGAAATTCTCAAAGCCTAGGATGGTCTTTCAATCTGAGATGATCTTTTCTGGGTGCCCTTGGTAAGGAGTCTCATCATGGCGAGTGAAGATGTTAGTCACGTTGAGCCTTTTGTGTAGAGGTGACACTCATTCTTTTCCTTTGTAACATAGTCTTGTGGGCTGGTGAGATCTTATTGTGAAACTAAAAGTTGGCGGGCCTTGACCTTGTGCTTTGAGTTTCGACCTTGGGGTAAGATGTCTTTTCATATATTGTTGAATCCATTAAGATAACTAGACAAGGTCTTTGCTTGTATTAGTTTTGAATGTTGCTTCAGGAATCCTTCCACTTTGTTAGACCTTGAACGTATTGCTGGAATTGTGAATTCCTTGTCCACCTCCAAGGTCACGATCTTATCCCTGAGTGGTATTTTCACCTTCTGATGTAGAGTGGAAGGTATTCCTCCTAAGGCGTGTAACCAATAACGGCCAAGCAACAATGAGAAGGACACAAGTATATCAATGATGGTGAAAGTGGCATTAGATTCCACTTCCCATACTTCTACGAAGGCTTCGAATGTACCCAAGACTGATATTTTTGAATCATCATAGGTTGTAATCACCATGCAAGTTCTTTTCAACATCGCTTCGCTCAATCCCAAGTAGGATAATATTGTCTTTAGGCATACATTTAGTGTCGATCTATCATCAACCATAATGCACAACATGACTTTATCGAGTATTTCGATGCGAAGGTAAAGAGCGCGGTTATTGTTTTACCCATCCCTTGGTAAGTCTTGGGTTGAGAAAGTGAGGTCAGTCAATTTTGGTGTAAGTTGTATCAATGCACATACCTCCTCTAGGGTGCAAGGGATGAGGTTTCAACTTCCATTAACATTTTAAGTAAAGCTAGATAGTGAGTGGGCTTTAGACTTCGTTAGGAGCTCCCAGATACTCATCTTGGTCGAAGTTATCTTAAATTGATCAACAATTAGATCTTCTATGTTTTCCTTTTCCTTTGGAAGGGTCTTGTCGGGATGGTTGTTACTGTTGGCTAATTTAGGTAGTTAATGAACATGCGAATGATAAGTGGAAAAAGTACCATGAAAATATAAGAATATTGGCTTTAGAATTATTTAATTTGGAGTTATATTGTGGAAACTATGAGCATTTTATTCTATTTTAAAGGTTGTTGGAATTTATAGGAAGGTTGCCGAAGATTTCCAGATTTGGGTGTGAAAAGAGTGCTCAGCAAGGCTACTGATGTGTCAATCTGCAATTGGACCTTTGTTGGGAAATTTCTTGGAGGGAAAGGAAGTCTTTTTAGAGGGAAACGTGAATGAATGACGTGTTGCCACTTGCCTTTACTTGGTCAACAAGTAGCAATCTAGTGGCCCTAAATATTTTGTAATATTATATTAGAACCACTTTACAACTTGCTTAAGGCTTAAAGCTTCGTATAAATAGGTCTCCATTTTGCTTTCTAAATCATCCTTAGTTGGCTCACCTCCTCTCTACTTTGTTCTTATGTTTTTATTTATATTATATATATTATTTATTATATATTTACTTTATTTTATGTATATTATATAATTTCCCAGCAAGCTTGCTAAGCTCTGCCGGCGGTTTGTTTGTGGTGTAGAATCTCCTTTAAACCAACATGAAATCTTTTATTAGATTGATTATTATTATTATTTTTAATGATTCACGGGTTTAGCTAATTTGTGCTAGATTGGGAAGCGAGGAACCGAAAGGTAATGACTAGCAACCTTAGGCCTCTTAATAATCACCTAAGTTTACACTCATCGAGAGGCTACTAAACTTTTGCTTAAGATTTTGTGATTTATTCCAGATGCTTTCTTGAACTAAATGTTTAAGATCTAGTCCACAAGTGGATAACTCTCGGGGTGAAAACCTTAAAGTATTAAGTGCCATGTTGGTATGCCGCACTTAGTTACATGGAAAGCAAGTAAGATACTTTAGGTCTATGCACTTATACATGTTGGGATAAAGGAGAGGAAGCACCATGTGCACCGCCTAATGGTCTGGTAAAGCTTGTGTCTTTATTATTGTGATTTTACAGCAACCTTACATTCTATCTTTGCATATTGTAGAAACCTTGTCACTGCTTCTTTTATTTTTATATCAACCTTTATCTTAATTGTTTCTCTTAAATCACCTTAAATATTTGAACCCTCTAACCTACCAAATAGGATATAAAATTAATTACTTTCCTCGCTCCTCGTGGGAATGACACTTGGTCTTGCCCTGTACTACCTACACGATCTAGTTCACTTGCTAGGTTCACTTTGGGCATTCAACAGCGAACTTGCACGGTGAAATTTCAAAACATATGATTAACACTAAAGGATCTCCTAAGCATGGCATGATTGGCATAATCACAATTGAAATTTTTTATAAATGGTTATAGGTTTTATAAAACATAATAAAAGAAACCTAACATCTAAGTTTGGAGCATTACAGTTGTTGCATGCCTTCCTTTGTCAGGGTGCGGTGATCTCTTAGAAAAACTCAGACAACACTCCATTAGCATAAGCTTCTAAACTAGGATGACCTCTATGATAAGTCCACACGGACCCCACTGACCAAAACCCCACATAGAGGGATAACTCATCAGGTAACAAGCAATTGCTAGACTGCTCATAGATCAACTTGAAAATAAAACTAAGAAGGCTCTTTCTAAAATAGGAATAAGCCTTCAAAATAATTCTTGCTAAAACTAGAGAAACTCGAGGAGGATCTCGCAAAACTCACGAAGCAAAGGAGTCAAAATTCAGAAGGAAGGTTGAGCTGAAGTGAGAAATAAGGAGGGACATGGGGGATTTATAGCCCAAGGGGAGCAAAAATGCTCCACTTGTACCCACTATGGGATTGGTTCAAAACATCAATCCCACACGGGTATGCAAGTTTACCTGGGCTTCTTCGCGAGATTCTCACGGAGCTGATTTTCGTGCAAGGTAAGCCTTGCATGGGATTGCGAGATTTCTCGCAATCCCACATGTGACAAGCCTTGCGACCCTTTTATGAGTGCTTCTCTCGTAGCGCTCACAAGGCCCACTTGCAAGCTTTCCTATGAACGCTTGCAAGCCCGCGAAAGCTAGAAGGCTTTCCTCATGGGCCCTTGTGATATGTCTCGCATACCCACTCGTCGTATTCTTGTTTGGTTAAACCTTTCCCCTCTTTCTTGGTGTACCAGTCTGACCAAAATTGGTCCATACAAAACGAGTTTGACTGTCCCTTTTATTCTCGATATAGACCCTAACTATATGTTCTTTATTCAGTTTGATGAAGGCCCAATGTGTGTGACCTCATAGGATCCCAAAGTATAGAGCTGTTAGAGGTTAATCTAAACTTGGTTTCTCATCCAGGAATGTTTAGGCTAAGTGTTCCAGACTAATATGGAACCCGATAACTCAAGAAGATCAAAAGGGCATTCTAGAAAAGGCATATGATCCCCCGATACTCGGCACGTCATGTGCCTGTGACTTGATCCGGTTCAACAATAGTAACTAGTGCAATACACTAATTTCATCAGGTTAAGAACCATCCTATTTATTGAGTTTAGATTAAGTGTTAGCTCATATAATAGCCATAGCTATCCTGGAATTAGACTTATTCACAAAGAATCACCACTCACCTTTATGTAATTAGATTGACAAGAAACTGATTCTATCAATCTCATACTCTGATAAGAGGTTTATGAGCGTGTCTCTTTAATAAGAGGCTTTAAGGTACAACTCTCATTATATCACTATATTAGAAGAGATGGATCATATCTTGAATACACGACTTACCAACAAATGATCATCACTATACTCGTAATCACCCGTATCATCTTGATCACCAAGGTATCAATAAGTATGACCAAAGTATAGCAACTCCCACACAAGATAACTAGTATCTCAAGTCTAAGGATATTCGTACTACTACTGTAATTAGACATGACACTAAAACATGGATATAGTAATGGGTATACATTTCCAGCATACCAATATTGTTGCCTTCTCATAGAGCAACATTTAGCAATCCTCTTATACGGAAGTCATGGGTATATCTTTGTACTTGCCTCATCCACCTCATTTCGTCAAATGCTTGATTTGATTCCTCGCCCTTTATTTGGCAATTATTTTGTTGAATGTTTTCATTGATGAAGATCGCATTAATGGATATTTCTTGCTTCTTCAAAGCTTCTTTGATTTTTCTTTTGAATGGGGCCCATGGATTGAACTTGCATACTTGGATGTCGCAATACCAATCCCATGCTTGTTTCTTTAGGAAAAGTTTAGTGACCATAGAGATGATTTTTGGGATTTGGTAGAATTCCATTATCCAATAGAAATCTTAGAGCAAGTCCTCCACATCCTCTTCTAAGAAGAAATATAGCGGCTATAGAGAAAGGGATGTAGGTTTCCTAAATCTCTTAATCTAGCTATATCCTCCCAAACCAAGTCAGCATACCATCAAGGAGGTTTAGGGTTTTTATTTTCGAAGTTGTAATCATGAACTTAGTTGCTTTCATTTCTAGAAGGATCGAACGAGCTAACATTTACTCTCATCTCTGTGCTATCGAAAGCTTCACTAAAATAACTTTTAAAATGCATCCATCAATGTAATTGGTTAACATGATACTTGTCAAGACCTTCCAAAAATAATGGGGAGAATGAAATAAGAATTCTATCGAGTATGTGGTGTTCCTCCATGAGATCATAAAAGTTTCCACAAATTCTTCCATGTCAGTAACACCAAAGTATTTCAATGTTGTGGAGGCTAGAAAATTCAACCTTCCAAGTGACTATATCACGAGGAGATCCCCTACAACTTAATCAATGAATAGTTGGTATGGTTACAGGTCGCTCATCTTAAATTAGGGTGATGTACCTTCTTTTCCCTTCCTCCTCATTGGTCGCTATGGAGGAAGAGAACATTCACGCTCCCCCTGAAATTAGGGAAGGAGTTTTCTTGGGTACTTGGCTTTTTCTAGGGTTCAACCAATTTTTCTTATGCAATGATCTTCTGAATGTCCTTAAGAAGTTTGGCACAGTCATTGGTTTTGTGTCCCTTGATTACATTGTATGAACATAAATTCTCTCAATCCATAGGTGATGGTGGAACAAAGGGTCGGAGACTTTCTATGGCTCCAGATTTACAGAGCTTGGTGAAGATTTGGGCCGATGATTCGACCCACAGAGAGATTCATTGCGTACACAATGGTTATTGAGTGGCTATTACCATCTCAACCTACTTGAGGGCTGCGGGCGCCGTTTCGGTATAGGTGGTATTTGAGGTTTTAGTTGGGGCCTTCTTGTATGTCCTATCATAGCTTGTATGTCCTATCATAGGTTTTGGGCTGAGCATTGTAGGCTATTTCCTCCTTCTTTCTTTTGCTTTCCTTTGCATGATTTTTGATATTTTTCTACCACGTCGCCATAAATGTTGAAATTTTTCATAGTCATCTCTTCTTGGAAGCGAGGGTTGGACCCCTCTAGCAGCTTTACAATCAAGGCTTCCATTTTGGGAGCTCGATCCACCTGAGCCTGGGTTGCCATCCACCTTTTGTAGTATACCTCAAAAAGTTCATTCATTTTCTAGTGAATGGGTTCCAATTCTTGTATGGGTGGTTTTGACCTTTACCTTGTATATGTAGTTTTTTATGAATGATGTGCACAATGACTTCCAACTGGATTTGATATGACTAGGTATCCTCATATAATTGTTAGTGGCTAAGTCCCTTAAGGTGGTCTGGAAGAGGTTGACCATATTTGCTTCTAGCATGCATATGCTAGTCACAACCCAGAGGTGACCTTCAATGTGTGCCTCAAGGGAGCTTTTCCCACTAAATAATGGGATGTACAACATGGAAAAGTTAACTAGTAGAGGTTTCAGAGTTGAAAGGGAAAAAGTTATGTGGGTTTGTATATTGGGTGACAGTCTTCCTGGTGAGCTACCTCAATTTTGACAATATCTCTTCTATCTCCCTCCATCTCTTATTGTTTTCGAAAGATTCTCCCTCAATTAAAACACTCTTCCCTTTGTCGAATGATGAGGGACCCTAGGCCTCTTTTCTAGAGATGATGGCATGTCAGACATGATCATACATTGGAAAGAATCCAAGAGAGCTTGTTGGTTTGTCTCGGTCATAGCTCTCTATATGTATATAGGCTATTTTTTGCATACAAAGCTCTCTACTTGGTATGCTAAAAATAACCTATATCTACATGTATACCTCCTCAAATTGGGATATTTGTAAACGCAATATTTCAACTCGAACAACCTTCAATATTTAATCTATCATTAAAAATTGGAAGATAATTTTTTAAAAGACTATTCCTCCAATGTGTGTGGGCGAACTTTTTAGTGCAATGACGTTGAGTGGGCTTCCAAGTTTCAATGTCGGGAGCCGCTTTGATAATATCCCTAGGGTCATTTTTTAGGCAATAAGGTCTATGGACTTGCAGAAGACTAATCTTTCATACGAGATGTAAGAAAATGAAATAGGGTTAAAAAGCTCTATTTCATAGATTAAGAGTTGCCACTCGGATCAGCTAAACTTGAAAATTTTTGTATAGTTGGTTTGAGTAGAACTCATATACCATTCAATTTAGAGATTTCAAATGCGGATTATATAATTATTAATTGGTCAAGTTGGTAGTTATATTAAAATATAAATTATTATAATCTTTTTAGAAAAATAATTTTACATATAAAATAATTAGGAAAATGATAATATTGATAATCTTGGTTGAAATGGAGATTATCCTGGCATGATGCTCCTTTATTGATTTCTACTTTTGGCTGGGTCCCTCTTCTTTTGTGGCACGCCTCTTATGAAAAGAATGAGTATTTATGAATGTTGAAAAAGATAATGGCCTTTAGGATACCTTTTTAGTTCTATGTTTTTATTGAAGACTTTGGCACTAACTAGGATTATGGATATTTGGATAGGGTTTTGGCAATATTATATCTATAGGACTTTGTAATGGATTGGGATTGGGAAAAACCTTGGCAATGTGCTAATTGTAAGGCTAAGAGATTGATGGAATTTTGGGTAGAACCTCAACAATGTGTTGATTGTAATGGCTGGAAATCTGTAGTATTTTGACTAGCGGTAATAAGGCTTGGAGATTTGATTGCTTTTAGAGTAGCATTTCGATATTGCGAGGATATGAAGGTTTTGACTCAGTAAGACTTTTGAGCTGTGTTGTGGCCAAAATGTAGGCTAAAGGTGAAAAACTATACTAGGTATAATTAGGTTTAGAAAAGGGTTTGAGAAACTATTTTTCGGAGGTGTTTGAAACTTGGACATGACTTAGGCTTAAGAGATTTTTCTTTTACTTTTCACTTGTGTTTTCTCTCATTTCTGACTCAACTATTTATAGGGAATCAACACTAGTCAATTGACTCATGTCAATACCAATTGATCGACTGATGTTGGGTGGTTGGTAGTGGATCAACTAGTTCTAACAAAAGATGAGTCATTTTTAGGGTTTTTAAAATTGAGCCACATGTCCTAGTAGATTGACTGACATTTAGTGGTTAAGGTTTTGTTTAATCAAGACCAATCGATCAACTAGTATAGACATGAGTCGATCGACTCATGTTTGGCGGTTAGGGACTCTAGAACTTATACCAGTTTATCAAGTGGTATGGAAGAAAATAAGACTCGATTGACTACTATGAAGGTGAGTCAATCAATTGATGTTTTGCTAGGTTTTTTCCTCTTGTATACCTTGCGTTGTTGGATAAATTGTTAGACATGATGTATGCCCTAGAGGAAATTAGGGCAATATATTTTTATTAGCTATAATGTACAAACAGTTTTGAATTATTATTAATAATAATCAAAGGCATCTTTATTACTAATCAGTGCTTTCTATTTATTGTATCTCGCTGGTTTCATATACGTTTTAATATGTATATGCACATTGATGAAACAAAGTCCGTGACTAATTCATAGCGGAAAAGTGCAAGGGCATAGCTCCCATGTGGAGTGAGAATACGTGTTACTATGAATAGTCTAAATATCCATATTCGTAGTTTCGTTGAGACTGGACATCAATGGAGCGGATAAACTAGCATGCGTAGGCTTACTCCTTTGATTAGATCCAAGTTTATGATCTCACGAGCTGAAGGTGGTACCTTGAGTTAACACATGAATGTATTCGGGTAATACAATGGAGATCGCTATAAGATAGAAACTCGAAAATAACTATATCCATGTGTTGGTGTCATGTCTTATTGGAGTATCAATACGAGCATCCTCAAACCTGAGATACTAGTTGCCTTATGTAGGAGTTGCTATACTTTGGGTTATACTTACTCATACTTTGGTGATCAGGATGATACGGGGTGATTACGGGTATAGCGATGATCACATGTTGGTAAGCTGTGTAGTCAAGATGGGATCCATCGCTCTTGATATAGTAATATAATGGAGATATACCTTACGGGGGCCCCTTGTTGAAGTGACACACTCCTAAACCTCTGATTAGAGTATACGATAGATGGAATGGGTTTCTAAATGATCAAGATACAAAATGGCTAAGTGGTGTTCTTCGTGAACAAGTCTAATTATAGGATATCTATTACTATTAAATGAGCTGACACTTAATCCGAGCTAAATAAATTGGATGGTACTTAACCTGATGGAAGGAGTGTATTATATTGGTTACTACTGCTGAACCAGATCAAGTCATAAGTACGTGACTTTCCAAGTATTGGGGGATCATACGCCTTTGCTAGAAAGCCCATTTGATCATCTAGAGCAATCGGGTTCCATATCGATTTAGAACATTGAGCCTAAAGGTTCCCGGATGAGGAGCCAAGTTTAGGATCCTATGAGGTCACACACATTGGATCTTTATCGGACCATGTAAAGAACCTATAGACTAGGTTTGTATTGAAAATAAAAGTTGAGAAATCAGTGAGAAGAATTATTAATTAGTTTAGCAGAATTAATAATCAAAAGGAGTAATGAAAAGATAGGGAAAAATAGTCAAAGCGAGCAAGTGTGCCTCGAAGAGAACATGGGTTGTTCGAGGTGGGGCCTGTATGGTTGCCTCGCGAGCAGAAAAGTTCGCGGGCTGCTAGCGCCCGGGCTACAAGCCCATGCTTGCGGCTGATGAGGGAAGCCTGCCTCATGGAACTCGCGATTTTCCTTACTCGAGCAGCTGATTCGCCTGCATGGGATTAGATTTATCCTATCCCATGCAGAGTGAGAGGGGGAGTCTAACACTCCTCCATTTTCCCCTAGAAATAGGCATTCATGCCTCTCATTATTCACACACACCAAAAAGCTTTCAGCATGTTTTCTCTCTAATTTCTACTCTACTCTTCTTTTGTTGTGTGAGATCCTACACGAGTTTCTCAAAACAAATTGAAGAGTTCTTTTAGAAGGCTCTAAGTTTAACTGAGCTTTCGAGTTTAGTTTTTGGGTTGATTTACGAGTAGTCTAGCAACTGCTATTAATTGACGGGTTCTACCTTATCAAGGTTTTGGGCGGTGAACATCCGGTTGGATCAAGTCATAGAGGCTCTCTTAATTTGGAAGCTTGTGCTTTCGAAATTTCTCAAAGGGAACGCCGCTACCAAAAGAGAGATCAAGCATGCATCAACTGGTAATGCTTTAATCTTTAGATGCTAGGTTTCTAAACATGTTCTATAAACCTAAAAGCATATATGAAACCTTTTAACTTAGATTATATCAATCATGGCATGCTTAGGAGATCCTTAGGTTAATTTTAAGATTTTAAATTCCTCCTTGCAACCTTTGCATGTTCAATTACTGTCTTGATTAACCAGAAGTGGTGTCAGAGCCTGCCTTATGCTATGTATGACTTATTATAATATATTAAAATGAGATTTTCTATGAATTGATTAATGTATGCTATGCATTACTTAGGTTTCAATTCCTGTTATAGAAAATGATGTGATAACTAGATTAAGGTTTTACTCAAACTTAGTCTAGGTGATTATCATATAAAATTAGCAATGTTTTACCACATAGGTAAATGCTTTAATTAAGGGTCATTCCGTACTTCACTTGATTAAAGAACAAAATATTTAAATCATTATTATCCATGGTATAACGAATCAAAGTACCCATGGTAATTTTGGTAAGGAATGGACAAGGCTGCTCATTCACTATAAAGGGGCCTCTCCTACCTGGAAATCACCTTCGGTAATAGATTCAAGTATAACCAAGGGATTTTTATGACTTAGTCAACTTCTAGTAAGGGAATTTATTCCGCATATGGTTTTACGAATGTGAGCACGGGATTTTGTACCAGCTCGCGAGTTCGATAATGACAGCTTTTCGGGATTTTATCCTTGAATCACATAATTTTCGAGTATCCATACGTCTTCAAATGGGAGTCTTCCTCATCTCTGAATTTAAAAGGACTTCTTTTAATAAAATTATTTAATTTTTTTAGTTCAAAAATTAATTAAAAGATATGGAAACACATAAAGAACACGAAAAAATCATGATAAAATCGGAACCAGGATCCTCGCCAGAAATTGGGGAGGCTCTCCAAAGCTTTCTGGCTAGGCTAGCCTTACCATACTTTGACGAGGCAAGCCTTGCTGCCAGAATTTATTACCTTTTTTGGATTTTTAGGATTTTTCCTATAAATAGCCTGGGAATTTTCGATATTCAGGCTTGGAAATTTTCAAAAAAAAACAACATAGCTTTGAGAACTGCATTTGATTTCAAGAATGGAACGATTATCTCTCGGATTTCACTACATTTTTCACAACCTAAAAAAAAGACAATGAGGACTACTACCTAGAGTTAAGCGGATATCTTCGAAGTGGATTCGTTCCGTATGGTTAAGCCTTTGAGTTTCTAGAACTGCGAATCTCGTGTTCATTGTTTGTTGTTTCTTCTTCTCTGATTTAATTTGTGAGACTAGGACTTTTATTGTTATATCTTATTCACAATGTTGTAATCTTCTCTCTTCATTTGTAACTTCTTTATTAATGGAGATACATGCTAGAATACCCCCACGAAGGGAATAAAATATATTTACGGATAACAGCCTCCACCATTATACCATGCGAACGATTTCATTAATTAAAACGAGCAACCAACGTGTTAATAAAATAAATCATTTTATTTTCAATAAATCTATTATCTCAATTTTTCAATAGGCCACACGGGCCTGGCTGAAACCAAAATCAAGCATATATGCAATATTGTAATATACCATGTGCTAACCTTTGTGGATGCAGGTAGATTAGGATTAGATGTATGCCTAGGATTTTATTTTCCTTCGGGTATCGCATTTTAATTATTTTTTTAGGAAATGTAATTAATAGATTAGGCAGGTGGTTGAATCCCCCAAGGTTTTGTAATTTTTTAATCTTTACTTTTCCGCATTTACTTACTATTTTGTGGATGGATTTACTACTTCTAAATATACGTGAATCATGCATAATAACTCGAAAATGACCTAAGTGCGAATATGCGCAATTAAGAAATACGGTTTAATATAGATGTAATAAAATGTGATCCAATAAGAAATAAGCAACTTTTCCCGGACCCGAATCTCTATATCTTAGTGGGCAGTCCCATGGACGTTAAGCCTCACAGGACTTTAATTGCTGGAAAAAGCTAATCTAGGTGGCGACTCCACACTAAGAGATGGCGGATTTGGGTTTGACCGATCTAAAAATATTTTTTCTTTCTCTACCAAACATTCCGGGTCCCTTGACCCGGTGCACTTTTAAAACACCTCGGTGGACTTCGCCTCTCATTCCGCGCGCTCTTGGCCCATCTCTCCATGTCGTTTGCTCACAGTGGCGACTCCGCTAGGGATTTTTCTAAAAACTTATTTTTTTCAAAGATTTTAGATTTTGGATAAGTGCCGAAAATTATTGATCATATTATTTTGTTTTCTCTTAATTATGACATGTTCATAATTTTCGCATTGCCATAGAAGGGATTAGCCCATAAGTCTAAGGTACATATATTACCGCGTAGCTTTCTCTTGTACTAGTCTTCCTCCTTGAGAAAAGATAGTACTTGAGCGTGTGGAGCACTTGTTGCCATATTACATGTACCTCCCTCGTTAGAACCCATTTGGGGAGAGGCTTGAAGTGTATTCTAGTGCAACAAGAACTCTCTACATCAGCAACCCATTTATAAACCTCATGTAAATAAGCTATAGGCATTTTTCCTAGGGTGTTACCCAACAAACGACCATGCATTATTTTTTTTTGCACGTGCGCTCCTTAGTGTCTTGATGAAACTAAGATGAACTTAACCTAGGATGAGACTAGCCAAAAACCCTGTGCGTGGGAGTTGTATGGTTGGAAGTTGGATATTATGTGCTATGTGATATGTGTTTATCGCTTTTATTTCATCATTCATTGTACAAATGTGCCATGCTAACCACAAATCTTAATGCAGACACTTGAATGCACACACTCATGATAATAAAATGAACATATCATGTTATCATAATGCTAACATGACGTCATACTTAGGATTTAGTCAACACTTGGGATCGTGTCATCCTAGGATAACATGAAACCAAATAGAATCATGTAACAACACTTCCCCTTTTAGAGTGATGTCAACATGATGTCCGATTCTTAAGACAAAACCTACCCAAATTTTTACATTTGATTCACAGCCCTTCCGGGGCAATTATACATACCAAAAGCCTAAAAGAGGTAAAATACAAAACATATTTCCCCACATTAAAGAATATCCAAGTTGATATCCTAACCTAAGCCCACACGGGGCAAACTTACTTCAAAAACCCTATCTTACCCTTAATCGTGGTGAGCACTCACCTTAACTATCCACCTACGAGAGGCGATAATTTATGCATCACCGCATACCCTTTGTAATGATGTCCACTAACATCCAAGACGTTGCCCTAATTGGGCAAAAGAACCAAAACATTCATCTGAGTGCTACACACGGTAGTTAATTTCATGCATTTTTAAACTAATTTTCATTAGGGTATGTCACACAACTTACCCAAAAATAATTGGACATCTTCATGAGATCTAGTCACAATGCCTGATCTCGAATCTTTAACCTATCACCACACGGGTAGGTAGGTAACTTCATTACATCATTCCCTTACACACTGTCCCATAGATAGGGTGTAGATCTCGAATCCATAGGATTATCATTCACACATTCTTACCACCTGAACTAATGACCCTATTGATTTTTATCTCGCATCATAGCACGTTAACCATTTATGTATGCAGCCATAACATTAGCATCTCACGCATCAATCACGCATCATAACTTTACATACATCCCTGATAATCTCCATGTGTATTTTAGCCAGGAAAAAGCTTGTCTACCAAAGGGCTTGGAATAGGGCTTCTCACCGTTTGATCTGCATCTCTCCAACCATAGCTCACCAAGAGGGGATTTTGTACATAGATTCTAGTGAAAGCTCAGATTCGGAATAAAGCACCTAGCGTAGTCTCAATAACATGGCTAACTAATAGGAGGAAAATGTGGTAGAAGAGAAGAATTTCGAGGCAGGACATACCTTGTAAATAAACCAATCGTCAGTGAGCGTTGAGATTGCCATAGAAATGAACACCTTTGCTAACAATAATCAGTTCGCATCAATCATCAACCCTCACACTAGGACGGGGCAGCCCAAGGAAAGGGTAAATGAGGTAGTACCCAACTTGAAAATTGGTGGCACGATCCTACCTAGAGGACCATCATCTTTTGCTAAAGTATTCCTGAGTGCTGGAACAGTCACTCCAACTTCTTATCAATTCGGATCGGGGCAGGGTCAGCCACAGGTTGGCCAAACAGTGTTTGAACTCACTTCTCAGCCACAAGTTGGTGGCCAATTCTTCCCGGGCCAACCGGGATAAACTTTATAAGCACCCAGAATGGTGGGGCCACCAGAGATCAGACCCTCTTCCAACTTCATCCTGTTTGCTCAACCTATGGTGCCAAGCTGGGGTGCGCCGTCTCAGATGTTCCAAGGGTAGGGACAATATAACCTGGGTACACAATATGGTGGGTTATCAGGGACCACAAACAGTTTCCTCCAATAGACTGGAATGGCTGAACTATGGCAGCAATTCTTAACTACTCATGGAGGGCACCTTGCATAGGGGCAGATTGGTGCAATCCAAATGCAATCAGCAACCAAGGATGAGGATACTCAACCTGTGACTTTTACCATGCCCCAATTTGAGAAATACATGGGCAACACAGATCCTCGTGTACATATTGCACATTATCAAAATGTAATGAGGGCCCTACGGATCAATGATCACATGATGGCCAAACTGTTCATTGTTACACTAGGGAGCCCTATAAATGAGTGGTATAGTCATCTATCGATGCATATAGCCTATGACTGGGGACCTCTATCCCAAGCAATGGTGGACCACTTTAGCTTCAATACTTAGATGGTCACTACGATGCAGAATTTGGAGGCAATGAGGTAAAAGAAAGGGGGGAGCTTCAAGCCTTACTTCGAGAGATGGATGGCTACCCAAGTACATTTACTGTCTCACCTGACATTGTCAGAGATGATCATGAAGCTCTTAGATGGCGCACTGCTATCTTATCAGAAAAGACTTGGATCCGAAACCTTCCATAGTTACTAGGAGGTATTTGTTCAAGCTGAGAAGATAAAATGGTATGATGCGATGGAGGCAGAAATAGGCAGCAGGCTGCTAAACCATATTACAGGAAGAACAACTCAAACCCAATGCAGGTGAAAGTGAAACAGCCAGCAGTGCAACTGGTGCAAGAGGAGAAGGTGGTCGCTGTCAGGTTACCGATAGAGGAGTATCATGGAATCTCCCCATACATAGCTAATGTTGGGTTCTTGTTCGCTAAATTGCGAGAACTCAAATAGTTGGAGAGCCTAAAAAAGCATGTCCCTCCTAAGTCAGAGGATAAAAACAATTATTGCCATTATCATGTAGCCGTGGGGCATCATACAAAAATTGCAAAGAGCTTCTGAAAGCTATCCAAAAGTTGGTAGATGACAAGATCATCCATGAGCCTGCACTTAAACCAAGCACAAAGAATAAACCTTTGCCAAATTTTGAGGCCAAGGTAGGAATGATTAACTCTGGGCTTCAGGAGGAGAAGATCTTGAAGTGCGTATCTGAAGGGCTTAGAGAGTTTGTGATGATGATTGGATCAGGAAGGGATCCTAATCATGTTTTGAAAATGTTAGAAGAGAAGTCAAGTCACCAAGGGTTTGGAGGCGAGATTAGGGTATCTGAGGTCGACCTTGCTGGATTATCGGTATTTAACGACCAGAAATCTACATATGTTCGCGTAGGGAGGGATCTGTTAGGAGAAGCACCGACCAGCAAGGGAGAACAATGTGTGATGGCTATCGAGTCAAGGATGGACCGACCAGCAAGTTTCAATCAAGTAATCAGGTAATTAGAGAAAGGGAGGAAGTCACGAGGGCCGGTTTCAGTTTAGCCGGAATATCTATTTTTGATGGGAATGACCACCATCATCCCATCTGTCTAAATTTTATACCATGTGTCGAACACGGGGTCTTTCTCAAAATATGATGGAAACACTATTTCTATGCTCGCTAGTAGGGGTAGCGAGTCAGTGGTATTACATGCAATTAAAGTAGACATAGAGTAATTGGAACTATATTGTTGCGGAGTTCCAAATGAAGTTTTCATTTCTAGAGCCCCTAAAGCAAAGCATGCGAGATCTGCTCACTTGCAAATAGAGGGAAGGGGAGTCACTCACCAGCTACATAAAGTGGTGGATGTTTATTTACGTGGTGTTGTCGGCCAGACCATCGAAATTTTTAGGGGTACAGTTGATAATAGGGGGATCCCGAGACTAGTACTACTACCATCTATCAAGGCTGTCTATCTCAAATTTTGATGAGATATCGTATTATGCCAATCATCTCGACAAGGAATTAACCATCAAACATCGCAATGTCCTTCAGTAGGATCAAGGATACCTGCTAATTCTGTACTAGCAATGCTTGTCTCAATCCAACCCAGGAGTAAATACAGCGGCGGATGAAGGGGAAGGCATGGAAGAAGATCCACTGGCAGAGGTATTCTCTGTAGAGAGAGTTGAATCTCGAGGAAATGAAGTAGAAGTAGAATCTAGGAATACACCAGTAAGGGTGCCCGTCGACCTTGACGCATATGTCCTTAAATCAAGAAGGAAACGGAAGACAGAAGAAGGGACCTCATCGAAGGGACAGCGTAGCCAACCCGATGATGGATATAATCAGTACCCTTGGTAGAATTCTACAGAAACAAGGGTGATAGAGGATGGAGTACTGAGGATCACCAGAAGTGGTTGGGTTTTTTGAAGAGAAGAAGTGGTACAACTTAATGACTCTAGGCCCGAGGAAATTACGAGTGAACAACCTGAGTCACCTCTACACTAGAAGGTGGAAGAGGATGTACTAGATATAGACCCCTTGGTGAACCAATTGAAGGGGGCTTAGGCAAAGTACAACATATGGAGGTTGCTTGAGACATCTCAAAAACACAGGATGGGTTTAGTCAAGAAATTGATGGAGATTCCCGCTACACCTACAACCTTTATAATTGAGATGTGCGTTGCCATTGGGGAAGGATTCACTCCCCGTCAAATGCCATCCATAACTTTTGATTAATCTGAGCTGCCACAAGAGCTAAAGTTGCACAATAGGGCTTTGTTTATCAAGGTTTGAATTTTTGAACGAGCAATACCATGTGTGATGGTCGATGATGGGTCGGCCCTTAATCTCTGTCCACTCAAGGTCCTACTTCATTTAGGGCTAAGGTAGGATTTGTTGGCAAAGTCAAATACGGTGATTCGCACCTACGATGATTCAAAGAGAGGAGTAGTAGGCAGTTTCGAAGTAGAGTTCACTACAGGGGGAGTGACATCCAATGTGAAGTTCACTATACTATATATCCTAGTAACTTACTCATTGCTTCTGGGTAGACCATGGATCCATGCGATAGGAGCAGTCCCTTCCACTCTACATCAGAAGATAAAGCTTATCCACAATTGGAGGCCAATAACAGTAGAAGCAGATGAGGAATCAGCAATGGCGCTAGCTGCGTTTGAGGAGAGAATGATGCAAGGGCTAAGAGTGGCAATGGCCATTGAAGGAAAGAAGAAGGAGCGTAGCACTTGTTCACCACTTTTCCACTGATAAGTTTAATAATTTGTTCGCAAGATTTGGTTATATATTAATAGCACCAAAAACTTGTTCATGTAAATATAGGTGTTGTCAATACCTCTTATCAAATAGAAAAATGATGATAACTACAAGTATACAGTTGCAATGTAGTTTTAAAAGATATCGAACCCACAGGGAAGGAACTAAGTCTAAAGATCAATAAGGAAGATAGAATAAACAAAATAAAATATTTTTTTATTGTAGTTGGGAGGATTAGAATGAAGAATAGATAGATATATGTATGGAAGACTAGAGATTCTAAATATATAGATTTTCCCTACGAAATAAGTATAGCAGAGAAAACATGCAAGTTCAACAAAGATATTATGATTTACTAAACTAATCTAAAAAACTCGGTTCAAAATTTCCAGATGTTCAATTATTCACTATAGAGCAACACATGAAATAACTTTTCTGAACCTAGCGCAAACGAATTAAGACAATTATATAAACCTGGACAACGTCGATACTATGCTTAGTACTGGTCGCTCTCATATAACCATAGTTAGCAAGTTACCATTCCAAAAATGTTGGCTCACTAAACAGCTTTTTATCACAGATCCAGTGATTATACATGATATTGTTAACCCTGAAACTACTCTTAAATAAAAGACTTAACACGAAATGCGCATTATGACACATAGACATATCATAAACTTCGAAATAGAAAATATAAGTAGAAAGAAAAGCAAAGTTGTAAGGTATGCAAGTGAAAGCTAAAGTTGATCAAACCATATCCACTCTTTAGTGGGAGTCGTCAATTCCCGCAATTCCTTTGTCTACTTTGAATTTGGTCTCGGCCCGTACAGAACCTCCGCTAGGATGTTATTCTTTGCGAATATCGAAATAAATGAATATTGAAGAATGAAAACTTTTATTGATAAGTGATTTGCAAGTACACTTATACAACAAATCGCTCAAGAATATAGAGAAATCTAGTGATCGAAAGAAGTATTCGAATCACTTAAACATTTTCTCTCTAACACTTATGAACATAGCGAATTCTCTATCTACACACACTGCACGTAACCCTATAATTGCACTCTAATGCTGCACTCCCTTCATTGCACGAAATTGTAAGGTTTGGAGCCCTATTTATAGAGTTCGAAGGGTTTATTCGAGATTTGCATATAAAACTCATAGTAAGAATACCATTAGTTATTACTCCACTTAAACTTATCGGAAGCATTAAACTAATACTATACAACTTATACTAAATCATGTTGCATTAAAATATATATCGAAACTTACTTGGAATGTTGCTCTTGAATGTTACCACTCATCCTTGCCAAATGATAAATGTTATGCACTAACATCAAACTTGTAAATACCTAACACTCACAATAACCTTGGACAAATGTTAGTAAAGTATTAGAAATGATAATGTATAACTAACAAAAATATCAAGAAAAATTTTCAAATTCTTCGATTTTATTATTTTATTCAATTTTTTTGGATTTTACGGGATTTTTACAAATGTCCCCCCACACTAAAGAACACAATGTCCTCATTGTGAGACATTATAAAAATAAAAAACTAAAGCTAAAACTAGTCTAAAAATGATTGAAAAAGATAAAGTTAAGTAAAAAATTAACCTCTTCTATTACAAAGGAGAATCTGGTGGACTAGGAGTGAATTGACAATTTGTCTCCTAAAGATTGAAAGTAATTTTCAAAGCATCGATTTATTACTTTTCTTTAGAATTTTCATGTCTTTCTTCATAACTCCAAGTTCTGTTGGGTAATTATCCAACTTTAGTTGCATGCTAGCCTTCCAATCTTTCAGTGCTTCTTCTTCTTCTTCTTCTATTTCGGTCATCGGGGCTTTTCCTTTGTGATGGCTTACGGATGGATCAGATGGTCCGATGGAAGAATCTTCTTGAGTCAAATTGAGTTTCTTGGTGCGGTTGGAGAAGGGGTACAAAGAATAAACACCTTCTTATTCTTGGAGTAGTCCAGTGTTCTTCAAATAAGTCCCATCCATGTAGCGAAAATACTCACCCAGTTGTTGAACATAGGGGAGTTCACCTCTTACACCCAAGACTATGGCGATGATAATTTCGACCGCTCCAATTTTACTTCTCATGCTTGTTGAGTTTTTCTTCATCATATCCCATATGATATCCACAAATTCCACTTTTTGTTTCATCATAGCGCATGAAAGAACAAACAAGTCTTTCTTTTGAACCTTTGTATTCTCTACTCGACAAAATACCAAAGTGGAAAGGTATTTGTGGAGAAGAAGAATGCATTCATCCTTAATAAGTTTGTTAGGAGAATTTTTAGGATTGAAGACTCTCTTACCCGATAAATTTGCCCAAACTCGATTAGGTTGAAACGAATCTGTCATGCTCGATGAATTAGCAATCTCGAAACCAAACCATTCACCCATCATCTCTCTCGTGATGGTGTATTGTTGTCCTTAATTCCGAAATTGTATTACCCTTTTCCTTTAATCTTCGTAGTCGAATGTTACCAAACACTCGAGAATCTAATCTCGATGTTGAGGGAACTGTAAGACTAAGAGCCGAAAGGTAGGCTTCCATCTCTTCATAGAGATTAAGAGTTTCCAAGAAAACTAGATCAATGAATATCATCCTGGTGATATCCAATTTGCTTAACTTCTGGAATCTTTTACCTTCTTCTCTTATCCTCAATGGGAAAGGACAATCAAATTCTTCTTGAATTGATTGGGCTCCTCTCTTTTGTGCTGCTCTCTTCACACGAGTCATATTGGTTTTGAAGAAAAAGGTTTGAAAAGGTTTAGATGCTTGAATGTAGAAGACAAGAAAATTCAGAATTTGAAGGTTTTTTTAGAAGGTGTGGTGGCTTGGGTTCAACTTGGACCTATTTGTAGGGGTATAATGGGTCTCTAATTGGTCACAAATGGGATTTTAGCCGTTTAAGCTCAAAAGTAGCCGTTAATGGCGGTTTTTAGCCAACTATCACGTGTTAGTTCGCGATATGTAAAGGTTATATTTTTGCCCGTGTCACGATCGTGAGTTTCCTCACGATAGAAATAGCATGTTTTGATATCCAAGGATCACAAGCGTGAATTGAGTCACGGTCACGATATTCTTTGCTCTTCAAATTTCTTCAATTTTTAGACTTATACCTATAAAAACATAGAAACACAAACACAAACTTTGTTAAATACAAACAATAAATATTTACTATTATACCTTGAGTAATCATGGTGATGATAGAAATTGAACATCAACGTCTTGTTCAAATTTATTTTCATTTATAATAACAAATATTTTCAAGCAAGCATAATAAAAGAAAACAAACAACAAACAACAAACAAATAAACAAACACAACTAATACGAAACATAAAACAAATTGAAATCTACCTATACAAATTTTCTAAAATGAAAAGATAAGAAACTTATTCAGGTGGAAATGAATGATTTAATCATCTAATCAATCTTATAATATGACTCCCGCAAATCCCCTTCAACATCACATACCAAAATATGGATATAGCTAATCTTGCGATGAATAGAGATTTGTTCCTCCATTAATTCATTCGACTTCCTTTTAAGATTGGTTGAACTACTTCCTTCTTTTCTAGCGATTTCTCTTTCTTACTTTTTATCAGCTTCTACTCTCTCATCCCACGATTTCCAATCATAGGTTATCCCATTCTCACCAATACACTTGGTTAGAAATCCCTACTTGAAGAAAATTTCCATAGTTAACTCTGGAATTTCATCTTCATCGGTAAAGACTTCTTCACCACTTGGTAATCTCCTAATTTATCCTAACAAATTTGCCATAGTTCGACACCCATACGCTATCCTACCAGGATCAATCACGCCAGACATAAAAGTCCCCATCATAATCCCTGATACGTCTACAGGTATGCCATTCCAAACTACTTCCAAGATAAACAATTCTTCAGGAATGACCAAGTTGGAACTAGATCTACCGCACTACTTAAATAGAATTGTAAAGCGAGCAAACAGGGGTCTCAGATCCACCAGCTATAGGTGGAGTTCTTTTTGTATTCATCCTTTCCAGTAAGGCGATTCTATGTTGGTAGTAGATCCCAACCAGGAAGCATTTTGTAGTAACAATCTTTAGGGAACCCCAAATTCTACTCCAACTTCGTCCTTGACAATTTATATTTCTTTCCTTGATGTTGATACTCTAAACAATTCATCTTAGAATTTGTCCTTACTAAAGAAATCAGCATTTCCTTGCAGTTATCTTCATTGTTCCCAATATTCATAGAGGAATAGAGAACGAAGTTTAGGATTCCAAGGTAATAAATTACCCTCTCATAGATTCCCAGTTGAATGAAACTATTCTTATGAATGATATAAGAACTAGTGAAATCTGCATCCCTGATGGTTTCGAAATGATCACCTTCCTCTCGAGAATGAATAGGAAAAGGTGCTTCATACCATTCTTTCAAGTCTGAAGGAGGAATAAGAACATATTTGTTTGAGAGAACCATTTTGATGAAAAAGGGTTTATTGATTTCAAGGTTTAGAA
>CATIWQ010114222.1:0-11347 GCA_949673415.1 Euphorbia schlechtendalii | reverse complement strand
TTACTTTAATATATTTTATTTTCTTTATTTTATCTTCCTTTTCGATCTTTAGAACTAGTCCTTCCCTGTGGGATCGATATCTTTTAAAACTACATCGCAACTGTATACTTGCAGTTATCATCATTTTTCTATTTGATAAGAGGTACTGACAACACCTGTATTTTACATGAACAAGTTTTTGGCACTATTATTGAGGATAAGCCTTTCGAAACGAGTTTAGCCAAATCTTGCAAACAAGTTATTAAACTTATCAGTAGAAAAGTGGCGAACAATGTGTGTACGCAAAATATCACAAGTAAACATAACAAATTTCAATAAAGTCTCATAATGTAAGAAACAAATCAAACAATCAAACACACAAGTCTAGAAAATAAATGAGAAAGTTTATGGCAAACGAATATAGACCTATGGGCTAATCATTCCAGCGAGCACGCTTCCTCGAAGTATGAGGGAGAGGATCCAAGATGTCCTCATCTCGCTTCCACTTGAGTGAAACCTGGAAATGCTGATCAATAACAGGAAGGCTCCTAATCTCACCCAACCATCCGTGATAAAACTCATCAGTATCCCTAGTCTCTGAGGTATTGTAGTCCAACATAATAACGGTAGCGCGCGCCCAAACCATTCATATAGCATCTGGTGTGTCAGAACCGAAGTCGTGGAAATAATGGAACACAGAAGCCTAGGAATTCGCTACTGGAACCCGTACTACCTACACAAGCGGGAAGGAGAATAGGAGGTGATGCCAATTAAACCCAGCAATAGCACATCTGAGTGATGCACATTAGTAGCCACAAGCGGAATCTTCAACAAAAGACTAAGCCAGTGGATCTCAAAATCACGATAAGGGTGCTAAACCTCGATCCAAGCCTCTTCACTCAATACATAGTGGCGCTTCCTAACAAAACCCCTAGGACCATGGTGCGAAAGGTGATATCGAGCCTTTCCCAAGCGAGGATCAGCAGTTAAACGAAGCTTCTCCAACAACCACACCTGCAAGTTTTTCATTCAAATAAGAGGATGAAATTCATAAAGAGAAAGGTCGAAATATTTAACTCGAGTAAAGCTAAGTGGTCACCCACTAAGTTCGTGTTCAGTGTAGCAGCATCCATGTGAACCAAATTCTCTACTAAAGCTAAAGCGACAAGAGAAAGACCTGTGGAGAGTGGGTCAATAACAGATATTAAGTGAAATTGGGAAACTGCTCTAACTCCACAAACAAACTCCGCCAGGAGAAGTAAAGCCAACATGGAGGGCCATGAGAGATTATAACTGGAAGTAGTCTCGCACTAACTAAGGACAACATCGATTCGGAAACCGTCGATGTTAGGAGGGGTGGACAAAAAGCACTTACTAGATTCCAAGTTCCATAATCCTTTCAACTTATCATTGGAAGGAGGGAAATGCAAAGGAAAGACTCACAAGGAGTGATGGAGTTAGGTTCTTCGAAAAAGGAAGCCCCATGATGGCATAATACTCTTTGACCAAGGGGCAAATCTTGAGGTCACCAAAGCAAAAGATTTGGGTGGCCGGATCCTAGAACTTCATATCAGCATGAACAAAGACTGCATTCACGGGCTTGGAAGTGAGGTATAGAAGGCCTCGCACCCCAAATCCATCGAGCTTTCACCAATCAAGCCCCCAGATGGTGCAGAGAAAAGCCCTAAGTCACTCATAATGTGTCAACATCGGTACAAAAGAACTAAAGGAAATTCCTCAGAACTGGTGTTGCCTACATGCCTTAACAAGAAACATTAGCATACCACAGTCATTCATTCATTCATACACACATAAACATTCATAAATAAACAAACATCCACTTTCTTAAAAATAAGAAAGGGTAACAAGTAAGGACCTGACATGCAACAGCCAAAAGTCCCAATCTCTTTCCATAAAATCCAAGTTTTCGAAATTCTACAAGAAAAGCTCTATAAGAGTTTAGTTCAAAAAGGAAAACAAGATTGATAAAAGAAAAGCTCCTAAGCATGCATCGCCTATCAATCTACTCCGCCCACCGGATCTCGGGGAGCTATTGTAGTAATCTCAAAATCCTTAAGGTGCAAGCTTCTAGAAGCATCATCAATCGAGCGATGTACGGGAGGAGGCTGAGGGATACCAAAGAAGCTAGGGTCCCAATCAGGAGTGAGTAGTGGCCCGGTACCCAACCCATCGAGCAAGGTAAAGAAGTCAAGCTCAAGAGAATGGGCGAAATCCTCAGTAGCAACCTACTCTTCCTCTCATGCTCGAGCAAACTCGGTGTTCTACCATAACAAACTTCTGATATTGGGCATCCAAACTATGGTATAGGGTACCCAAATCTCGATGATTGGCATCCTAACCCTAGTAGTGAAAACCCAGATCCTAATGGCTAATATACAATGCATGGAAATGACCCTCAAGCTCCTGATAGCACTGCACGTAGTTAGTCCCTCTAGTCGACAACGGCTACAATCATTAAAACATGCAAAAATCATTATCATATACATCAAACACAGTATACTTACATACAAATCAAGCTTAAAATAGGTTAAGAAAGAAAACTTACTCGTGCAACCCCATCCTATAAGGTCATCATATCCCTCAACGTAACGGAATGCCGAGCCACCCGCTCCATCTCCTCTTGTGCAAACTATAAAATGAATCAAAGAATGTCAAACATCCTCAAACCACTACGCTACATTTGAAGACATGATGTTTAGTCAAAGACTCACATGGGTGGCATCGGAAGGATTAAAAGACAGTGTGTGGAAGCTCCACGAAAGAGACACCTCTCTCTCTGTCCCCGAGTAATCCATCATGCAGAAAGATGAGTCTAGAGCAACCGCCAATCTCCCCTCAATAACACTGGAGGAAGTGGAGCTCATACCCCCAACAGAGGCATTCAGATTCAGAACTTGGACCCTCTTTCAGATAGCCTCTTGCAAAAATAAATAAACAATCAGAAAACAATATCGATAAAAATGAAAGATATGCGGTAATTAACACAACTCTCATACCCAGCAACCGATGTTAGTATCACTTACGCTCGCGTTGGAACTGCCTACTCCCTAACTCCTTGGCTGCACATGAGGTTGCTCTACCTCAGGCTGAGTCGGAGGATGGAGCAGAATCAGCATGTCCAGGATGAATGCCTCATAATCACCGCTTCGATCGGAGACCCTCAAACCATGCTCCTCGAAGAATAATTATGTCTCCCCGGGTCAGTGATCACTAAGTGCACCCAAAATAGTCTAGTAGGAGGTGCGGGAGGGATACGCCTCTCAGCCACTTGCTTAGTTTGCCAGAACTAAATGCACTCACCCAGTTACCACTCATGGTTCCTAGGACTCTCCAAGATGAAGCAGTTCCTTCTAGACCTCCTTCGCCATGCGATAGCTCGGGAGCCCCCTCCAAGGGTTATGATCAAACTGAAAGCATAATCAGCACAAATTAGGATGAGTTTCAAACAAAGGATGAATGTAGCTCTATTTACCCGAAATAAGAATCCTCACCTAATCAAATGTAAAATCATAAAGGTACATGGAATAACCCTCATGGTCGAATATCTCTCCCTCAAAAGCTGAACAAATCCGAGCAAGGCAAGGAGAGTTATCGGGAGTATCAGTGAACCGCAAGGCAGGAAGGAAACCGTGATAGAAAGCCTAAGCCTGCTGTGAGTAGGTGACACGGAGCGGTGGGCTGAGAGTGCACGATTTTATAGGCGCGGTCCATCGAGGTGTTTGAAAAAGTGCACCTTGTCGTGGGACCCTGGAAAATGTTGAAAGAGAAAGCGAAAAACATATTAGACCTGGATTAGCTCTTAGTGTGGACTCGCCACCTGGATTAGCTCTTTCCAGGAATTAGCATCCTGTGAGGCTTAACGTCCGGGGGGTGGCTCACTAAGACATAGAGATTCGAGTTCGGGATAAGTTGCTTATTTCTTAAGTTATCACATTATATTACATCTATAGAAAACCGTATTTTCTTAGTTATGCGTATTCGTACTTAGTTCATTTTTAGACTTTATATGCATGATTCACGTAATTGCAAATCCACAAGGTGAAATTATAAACCATCCACAAAGCCGTAAGTAAATGCAGAAAATAAATGTGAAAAATAAAAATTACAAGGCTTCCAAAAATCAGGGGATGCAACAGCCCGTTAACCTATTAATTACACTTCCCAAAAAAATGAAATTGCAATACTCGAAGGAAAATTAAAATCCTAAACATATATCTAACCTGCATCCACAAAGGTTAGCACAGGGGATATCACTTATGTTCGATTTGATTTTAGCAAGGCCCGTGTGGCCTAATTAAAACATCGATGGTTTAAAGTTGTCAGTTTAAATAAAAATAGTTCATTTTTATTTACACATATGTTAATCAATTTTATAAATGAAAATGATTGCATGGCATAAAGTGAGGTCTATTATCCAGGGAATAATTTTAATTCCCTTCGTTGGGGCATTCTAACATGAAAATTAAAAAGAAATAAAATAGAAAATTGAGATGAAGAGAATTATTACAACATTTACAATAATAAATAAAATAATTCCTAGGTTCATAAATAAAAAAATCAGAAAGAGATGAAGCAGATGATGAGCTCGGATTTCACAGTTCTAGGAACTCAAAGGCTTACCCTTGCGGTATGAATCCACTTTGGGGTATCCGTTCGATCCCTGGGAGCGTTTCTCGCTCATTTTGATGTAGTTGTAGCTTAATTGAAAAATACATGTTTATTTATCCAAATGATAATCAGACTCGGGTTCTAAATTTGTTTTATACTCGAGAATATCTGAGGATATTTGAAGAAAAAAGATGAAGAAATTGGATTTTAAGATGAAGAAGTTTGGAATCCAAAAGTGTTTTGGATCCAAGAAAATGTTAGAAGAAAGGAAAGTATTTTTGTTGTATTTGTCTATTTTTTTATCTGAAAAAGAGAATTTTTCTCTGAAATTTCAAGCCCCGATTATCTAAAAAGACCCAACCATTTATAGGGAAAATCCTGAAAATCTAAAAAATGTAAGTTTATCCGGTGAGGGGTCTCACCGGAAAAAATGTCAGTGAGGCTCCTTTCCACGTCTTTGGAGAAGAATGCCTCACCAAGTTTTCCAAGGCCTCGCCAAGGACTTTGGCGTGGCAGCCTCTCCAAATCCTTGGCAAGGCCAAAGAGTTTTACGAGGCATGCCCTCGCCAAAGAGTTTGGCGAGGGCTGCCACGCCAAGGTGTTTGGTGAGGCCTGCCTCAGGCCTGAGATTCAGTCTCCCTTAGGTTTTTTTGTTTTTGAATTTTTTTATGTATTTTCATATTTTTTAATTAATTTCTGAACTAAGGTCCTTTTAAATTCAATGACGAGGAAGACTCCCATTTGAAGATCGTCGGACAGCCAAAAATTGTGTGATCCGAGTATAAATATCCTGAAAAACCATCATCATTGAACGTGCAAGCTGGTACAAAATCTCGTGCACACAGCTGCCCCTCGTGTGGTAATTACTGGTTGTATAACTAGTATTATCACACGAAAAGAGCACATGGATTGAGAATATACCTGACAGGTGCGGTTGGTGACTTCTTATTCCCAATTGGTGATGATATTGGGTTGTTCGTCTCCTTCTTCAGAATCCCTTAGGTACTTGATGCCCCTTGTGGGTGGGTCGATCGTTTCCTTTCGCAGCGTCCCTGTTGTAAACGGTAACCATTTCATTCTCCAGTTGATAAATGAGACTGTTTCATTCTTCAACCATCGAGATAACCGTTTCCTTCTTCGGTTATATTTCCTTAATAGGATTTTGGCTTGCTTCCTGTGACAAGTAAAAAAAAAGACAATATTAATACATTTTATGCTGAATTTTTTAATTATTTGATTGAATTTATACGAAGCAAAAATTTTTGCCCCTTTAATCAAAAATTAAATCATGAGGAATAAATAAGTTTGATTGGAATTCAATGAAGTCTCGAAAATTGCTCCATTGTTTTAGGAGGCTTTCATGATGTTGCAATGTTGACTTTAGGCTTGAGTGGACCATCATCTTGTTTGTAGGTTCCTATTTATTAGGACAGTGTTATCCCAGTTCGACATCATCTTTATCTGTAAATGTCATGATGTGAATGTACTGTATGCATGTTTTTATGCATGAACAACATTTATCATATGATGTATGTTCGTTTGTTATAGGTGTTATGGGCTCCGTTCATTGAAGAGCCTTTTCTTGTGCTAGTGCATGGTTACCCCTAGGGTTTGTCTTGTTAGAGATTCCGTGGGTGACTTTCTCAGAGCGACGACCATGGGTTTGTTGAATCAGATTCGAGTTCAAAATTTTGATCTGGTATGAGGAGTGTCTGGATGAGTCGTTGATCCCGCATTGTGTCAGTGATGATCACTTTGAAGCCATTTGCCTTAAGTGTTAAAGGTATATGATGCCTCGTACCATTCTGAGGTGGAGATGATGAATTTGATATTTCTTTAGTTCTAAGTTTTTCATAGATCGCCCTTACGGGTTTTCAATCTATCAAACCTTGTCTTAAGTTTTGCCTAGACCTCCCTTTTTGGTTTTCAATCCAGCATACTCATTTTTCTTTATTTTATTCTTTTATATTTTTTTCATTTTTTTGGATGTTTACTTGCGATATTCTACCATTGGCATGCAATCAATCAAGATAAGCATATGCATATAGATTCAGCAAAAATGACAATTCATTGAGGAACTTAACAGGGGTATAAATGTTTCAAATGATTTGACTCCTGCCATTAATTAGCCTTTTTAGGTTTTCTAACCAATGTGGTTCTCTTGATGTCCTAAGTTTTTCCTAAGCAGCCCTTTTTGGGTTTTCAACTCAATGGACTATTCTTTTTGTGGTTTGAAAAGAAGCCCTAATTTTTGCTCAACTAGCCGAGTGTTAATTGACAGGCTAATTACAAATTTATTTTTTTGTTTGTAGTGCTTTTTATAGATTTATTTCTTTCACCTATGCTTGATAGCAATTGTGTAAGATTTGGTAGATCAGTCACCGTCCATGTCTACGACATCATTTGTTATCTCGTTCAGTATTTCTGATCGATTAGTTGGTGCTCACGCCACTTTGCTGGCTTGACGTGTATGTGATGATGAGTCCTGATCATCGATGTTTCTTACGATGATTACCCCACAAATAGTAGCGAGCCATGTGAAGGAGTTGTTGATGTGTTCAACAATTTGACTCCTTTTTGTCTTTAATATTTTGTTTGATTATCCCATGAATGGTGGTGATCCGTGTGATGGAGTTGTTGACGTGTTCAACTATTTGACTCCTTCTTCATGTTATTGAGCTGGCTGTTTGATTTAATGAATGGTGATGATGGAGTTGTTGATGTATTCAATGATCTGACTCCTTCTTTGTGGCATTATGCCAGTTGTTTGGTCTCATGAATGGTTGTGATGGAGTTGTTGACGTGTTCAACGATCTGACTCCTTCTTTGTGGCATTGCGCCTGTTGTTTGGTCTTATGAATGGAGTTGTGATAGAGTTGTTGATGTGTTCAATGATCTAACTCCTTCTTTGTGGCATTGCATCTGTTGTTTAGTCTTATGAATGGAGTTGTGATAGAGTTGTTGATGTGTTCAACGATCTGAGTCCTACTTTGTTGTATCGCACCATTTGTTTGGTCCCAACTTGCTTGGTTCACATTTTGGCCTTGTTCTAACTCCGATCCTTTTGATCTTTGCGTGAGTCAGTGGACATTTCATGCTTGGAGATCTTTCCATTGATCTTTCATCCTTGTATGATGGAGCAATTCCTATCACGTGTTGTCTAAGTACATGTATTTGTCTCTCACTTTCTCTCAAGAGTCAAATCATTTGAATTTATTATGGGGAATCCATTTATACCCAATTAATTTCATAAAATGATGTGTCACGTGTGCTAAAAACATTATGTATATGTTTATGAGAATGCATGATGTCATTGATTAAATACTAAACAAATAAACAAAGTTCAATGTATTAAAAAATAATTAAAAAAAAGCCTCATAGGCTAAGTACCTAAATGCTAATTTATTACATCATCAATCATGGGTGCTAATCCCCCCCGGATGTGTCCATGGATTCAAAGTGCTCCATCCGCTTTACCTTCTCAAACACTTCTTGATAGCTGGAGAAGCTATCAGATCCGAATTTGTTCCTATATGGTGGCAATGCGCCATCCAACAGCTTCGTTATCTTCTCTGGTAGGGTTAAGCGAGCTCGAAGCCTGGCCTGCGTGGCCATCCAATGTGCATAGTAAGATTTGAAGCTCTCAACCTGCCTTTGCCTTATAGCCTCCAGATGTTGCATTGTGGTTTCCATCTGAGAGTTGAAACCATAATGCCCCAACATAGCTTGAGCGAGGCTATTCCAATCGATAGCTATATGCAGTGGAAGGTGGCTGTACCATTCATTGACTGGGTGGCCTAAGGTGATGACGAAGACCTTAGCCATCATTCGGTGGTTAACCCTTAATGCTCTCATCACCATCTGATAATGCGTCAAGTGAGCGCGTGGGTCGCCAGATCCTTTGTGCTTCTGAAACTGTGGCATTGCGAAGTTTGAGGGAAAGCTGTCTTCATCCGTGATTGTCGATTTTATAGGGTATGTGTTCCTTAGGTGGCCACCGTAAATGGCCAAGAACTATTGCCATAGTTCTGCCATTCTTAGATATTGGAGGATGGCATTCCCTACACTTGGATAAAAGCTATACTGCCCTTGGGGAAATGCCGTAAAATGGGGCAGTTGAGGTGCCTGGAGCTGTGAGGTAACCGACGTACTCCAAGCGGGAATAGGCTATTGGTAGAAGGGCCATGGTGCGAATGCTTGCTGGACAATTTATCCGGGGAAGAATTGGGAAAGATTGGCAAAGTTATATCCTTGTTTCCCATTCTAAGCCTGGTTCAGCTAACTTTGTCCTGCCCCAAACTAATAAAAGGTAGTTGGGGGCACCATGTGTGAGGTGGGAGGTCCCCCTGTTGGATTGGCGTTGTAAAGGGTGACCTTTGGGTTTGATGCTATATCCCAAGCCCTCCTGATGTGTTAGCGAATGAGAGTTGCTAGCTATTCGCTATTGGCAAAAGCATTCAAGGCAGCTGCAACCTCAAAGCTCATCGACGACTGCTGAGAAATTTATCCCATGAGGACATGGTGATCCTCTCTTGCTCCTTCCTATGGCTTGGCCATTAGAGTTGTGCGGTAAACTGAATCTGAGTTTGAACCTAAGTCCTCACTTGAGTAAGTGTAGGAAATCCCCTCCAGACTGGCCATGATCGGAGAAACACGGACCAAGCATCGAGCAGGACTTCTCCAAGCTAAGATATACAAGCAGAAGATCAGATTATGCATGTAAGATTCGTGATATGATTCATGATGCGGGTAATGCATGAGATTTTTTTAATGTTATGGCTGCATTCACGAGGGGTTAGGATGCCATGATGTGAAATAACATGTATGTCAATCCATTTGAAACAAACAGGTTAGTCGTTAGGTAAAAATGAAAACATGTGGAAATTAAAATCCAACATTGGGGGTTGGATTTGAGACTTGTACAATGACATCGTAACATGAGAGATGTGAGTGAGGTGACTAAGATACCTATGTGGTAATAGGTCAATGGTTTGAGGTTTTGTACTAAGAGTAGGCCTTATGGAATGAGAAGGTCAAAATTGTTTCAGGTAAGTGGTGTGACATACCCTAATAAAATGAAAACAACTACCGTATGTAGCTACCTAATGAATGATTTGGTTAGGGTGGTGTTTCGGATATGTATGTGGTCATCACTATTTGAGGGTATGTGGTGATACATGAATTATTACCTCGTGTGGGCTAATGATTCAGGTATGAGGCGTATACCCTTGAAGATTTGGTAAGGGAAGACTTTTGAAGTAAGTTTGCCTCTTGTGGGCTTAAGACATCAACTGGGATATCCTTTAATGTGGGAAAAATGGTTTTTGGTAGGTATTTGCCCCATTTGGGCTTTTGGTGTGTGTGATTTCCTCGGAAGGGCAGTGAGTTGGATATCGAGTGGACATCTCATGGGTAACATGTGGGATATATTATTGCCCTTTGTGGGCTAAGTGTCGGATGTCAAGTAGACATCACTTAGTAAAAGGAAGGTATATTTGCCTTGTGCAGGCTAATAGTAGGATGTTAAGTGGATTCACGCCAAAAGGGTAAAGCCGTTGTAGGATTTTCATTTCCACATGTTTTCACCTAACAACTAACATGTTTGTTTCAAATGGATTGACATATATTTTATTTCACATCATGGCATGCTAACCCCTTGTGAATGCAGTCATAACATTAAAAATCTCATGCATTACTCGCATCATGGATCATATCACGAATCTTACAAGCACAGTCTAATATTTTACTTGTGTATCAAAAGGGGCTTGGAAGAGGCCAGCTCGCCACCTGGTCCGCGTTTCCCCAATTGTGGCCAATCTGGAGGGGGTTTCGTACATTGACTCAAGTGAGGACTCAAGTTCGGACTCAGATTCAATTCAATGCACTGCTATGGCCAATCCACAAGGAGAAGGTGCAAGGGAAGATCACCCGGTCCTAACGAGATAAAATTCTCAACAGTCGTCGGTGAGCGCCGAGATTGCAGCTGCCCTGACAGCTTTTGCCAACAGCGAACAGCTAGCATCGCTCATTCGCCAACATGTCGGGAGGGCCCAAAATGCAGTGTCCAACCCGGAGGTCACCCTCAACAATCTCAATCCAACAAGGGGACCTCCCACCTCACACATGGTGCCCCTAACTACCTTTTATCAGTTTGGGGCAGGACAAGGTCAGCTGAACCAGAATCCATTCTTCCTTGGACAAACTATCCAACCGGCATTCGCACCGGGGCCTTTCTTCCAAGGAATGACCCAACAGCCTATTCCTAACTGGAGTATGTCAGTCGCCTCACAATTCCAGGCACCTCAACTACCCCACATTGCGTCATATCCGTAGGGGTAGTATGGCTCTTATCCAAGCACAGGGGATGCTATCCTCTAATAACCTGGCATGGCGTAACTATGACAATAGTTCTTGGCCATTCATGGCGAACACCTAAGGAATACATACCCTACACAACCAATGGTCAAGGATGAAGATAGCTTACCCCCAAACTTCGCAATGCCACAGTTTGAGAAGTACATAGGATCTGGCGACACGCGAGCTCACTTGACACATTATCAAAAGGTGATGAGAGCATTGAGGGTCAACGACCAAATGATGGCTAAGCTCTTCATCGTCACCTTAGGCCATCCAGTCAACGAATGGTACAGCCACCTTCCGCTGCATATAGCCACTGATTGGAATAGCCTTGCTCAAGCTATGTTGGGGCATTATGGTTTCAACTCTCAGATGGAAACCA